>BTHU01000020.1:19602500-19650000 GCA_036184795.1 Tokudaia tokunoshimensis | reverse complement strand
CAAATAATAGCATATTTCTCAGCAGCCTATAGGCTAGGAGGCTTATAATTATTTACTTTGGCTCCCAAAAGAAAACAGATGGCAACCAAGATTATTAAACCCAGCAAGGCTATCCTTCATAATGTAAGGAAAATGTTCTACAGGTAAGCAAATGCAAAAAAAAAAAAAAAAAAAAATCCATGACCACCATATTAGGCTTATGAAAGATGCTATTCTCAGAAGCAGAAAAGCAAAAGTATTCTTATAGTATGTGAAAGTATAGAACACACTAGAAAATAGTCTAGAACAAGCAAATAGTAGACTAGAACAAGCAAACATTAGCAATACAGTGAGCCATCAAATCATAAAAGGAAATTAGAATATGAAATAAGGAAAGGAATATTCAAAACTATTAGAAGAAAAATAGTGATAAGACTAGCCTATCATGACTAAATCTGAATGTAAATGCACTTAATTCTTCAAATAAAAGATATAAACTGAACCAGTTAAAAAACAAAGTCCAACAATATACTGCCAACAAGAAACTCGCCTCACCAGTTAAAAGGTAGAAAATGGTATTCCAAGCAAGGAGGTGAAAATAGGCAAAATAGGCTAGATGTATAACTGACAGAACATACTGTAAATTAAAAACAGTAAGAAGAAGCCTAGAAGGTCACTTTATAGGGGAATTCAATACACCACTCTTATCAAAATATATCACCCAAATCAACCACCAACCAACCAACTGACCAACAACATACCACAACTTGCACACACACACACACACACACATATATATATACAGAGGTATCAGAGGTAAATGGCACTACAGATTAAATAGATTTAGTAGACATTACAGAAGATCTGATCAACAATATGAGCACAAATTATTCTCATCAGCACATAGAACTAACTCTAGAATGCAACATGTGTTAGGGCACAAAATAAGTCTTAACAAAAAATTTTGGATGTGAAGTTATCTACTGGATCCTTTCTGGTCATAATAGAATGAAAGTAGAAATATAAAACAAGAGAACCATTAGAAATTACAAAAATACATAGTGTCCAAGAGCACAATTTTGAGTGACTGTTTAGGATGTTCAATGCTCATTTAAGAATTAAGGGTAATTTTTTTTAATTCCTTAAAACAACAAACAAAAAATCTCTATTTCACTCACTCCTCTCTTTTTCTCTCTCTTTCCCTTGGTAATGCAAATATTGCCTAGATCAAACCACATTAGAATCAAATAAAGGCAGGTTTATTAGATACTGCTCCTGGGTGTGTTCACTGGTCCCAAGGAATGGTGCCAGGAACTTGTGCACTTGGGCTAAGGCAAGATGATTTTACAGATCTTAGGTAAGCAGTGATGGCTGTCACCTAAAAGTTGGTATTGTGCCCATATATGATCAAAAGCTTAGCCCCTAGGCAGGCACTCTTGGGTGGGTTGCTGAAAACATGAAGGGTAGGGGGCATGACAGTTAGTCAGAAGTTTTATCCAGGTGGGCAGGGGTGAGGGAAGGAGGGTAGTTGGTGTTTCCCAGCTAGTGTGGGGCAAGCAGGAGTTACTACCAAACACAAACCAAAATGGAAAAACAGTATGGCTAAACGTGTAGCTATAGCAAAATCAATAATAAAAGGAAATGACCATCTACAAAAAAAATCCTCAGCAATAACAGAAAAATTTCACAAAAATAACCTAATGATATATCTCAAGGTCTTAGAAAAGCAAGAACTATGCCAAAATCTAATAGAAGGAAATAAATAATAAAGATCAGAACAGAAATGATGAAATAGAAATCAAAAGAGCAAGTCAAAATGGAGTTGTTCCTTTGATAAACTTACAGTTGTGTGTGTGTGTGGGGGGGGGTGCTGGAGGGAGGGAGGAAACATTATAGTTGATGCCATAGAAATTTAAAGGCTCATTTGCAGAGATCTAGAAGAAGTGGAAAATAACTGGATAAATATTACTTTCTAAAACTGAACCAGGTACACACATGTACACACACACATACACACACACACACACACACAATCTACATAGATCAATGATAATATAGAATCAATAATAAAAAACCTGAAGAAAAGGGCAGCGTAAAGGATTTACTTATGAATTTTACTGAGGTCATAAAGAACCAACACAAATGTTTCTCAAACAACTTGATAGACTTAATATGGAAGAACCTGTTACACAACTTTTAAGGCCTATGTAACCTTCTTACCAAAACCTTTACACACACACACACACCTAGAAAATTGGACAATTTTCCTATTGACCATAGATACAAAATTCATCAACAAAATACTCCCAAATTGAATAAACAGCACACCAGAGAGGTCATACAATTAGGTTAGTATTATTTCACAGATGCAGGTTGGTTCCATGTATGCAATTATCAAAAATCCATAAGTAGAATGAAGGAAAGATAGAGGTAACGGGATCTTTTCAACAAATGCTTAGAAAGTAGTTGATATAATTTAACGTCCCCTCATGATAAACGCACTAAATAAAATAGGCATAAAAAGATTATACCTCAACATAAGAAAAATAATATTTGATGACAACCCTGTAATTATTCTTCCATTGAATGGGAGCATCTTCCTATAAGAACAGAAGTGCTGCAGAGTCTCTGCTTTCTCTACTGTTATTCCTTACACTGCTGGGAGTCCCAGCCAGAGCAGTTGGGAAAGAAAGAGATGCAAAGGGGTGTAAACAAGAAAAGAAATCTGCCAGGTGTGGTGGTGCACACCTTTGATCTTAGCACTTGGGAGGCAGAGGCAGGCAGATCTCTGAGTTCAAGGGCAGCCTGTTCTATAGAGTGAGTTCCAAGATTTCCAGGGCTACACAGAGAAACCCTGTCTCATAAAATCAAACAACAACAACAACAACAATAATAATAAAAGAGGAAGAAGTCAAATTAATTACTCCTGTGTGTAGATTTGTACCTAGAAACCAGTTCAGTGAAACAGAATACACAATGTTCAATAGCTTTTCTATATACCAGTAATGAATTTAAGAAACTTGTGACACCACCGGGCAGTGGCGAAGCACGCCTTTAATCCCAGCACTTGGGAGGCAGAGGTAGGTGGATTTCTGAGTTTCTGAGTTCAAGGCCAGCCTGGTCTACAAAGTGAATTCCAGGATAGCCAGGGCTCTACAGAGAAAGAGAAACCCTGTCTTGAAAAACCAAAAAAGAGAAAAAAAGAAACTTGTGATACCAATCTTACACACACACACACACACACACACACACACACACACACACACACACACACTAAACTTAGCTAAGGAAGTAAAGACTCCTGTAGTGGAAATTACAAAACACTGAGAAAAAAATCGAAGACATTAAAAGGTGGGAAGCATTTCTAATTTGAAATGATTTTACTACCTAGAGCAATCTAGAAATTCATTGATATATCCATCAAAATATCAAGGGCATCTGTCGCTGAAATAGAAAGGGCAGTCCTAATGTTCACAAAGAAGCATATAAGACCCTGAATAGCCAAAACCATCCTAAGCAAAAAAGAACAGGATAGTAGATATCAATACCTGACTTCAAGACACAGGACAGATACACAGCAAGAAAAACAGCCAAACATTTCATTAAAAATAGACACAGAGCAGAGAACAAACAGTAAGTCCTGTACAGCCACAGGGGGATCCAAGGAACCACACAGTTCTCAGGGACCACAATTACACTCTGGAGAAGGACAGTCTCTTTAACCAGTGGTCCTGGGGTAATTGGAAATCTGCTGCAGACTGAAACTTGACTGTCACTCACTTGTACAAAAACCAACCCAGAACACCTCAAAAACCTTATTGTCAGATTGTTCTCAACCTGTGGGTCATAACCCCCTTGAGGGTCACATATCAGATATCCTGCATATCAGGTATTTACATGATAATTCATAACAGCAAAATTTCAGTTATGGAGTAGCAATGAAATAATTTTATGGTGAGGGGAAGGAAACCACAGGGGGACACTTACAGCTATTGGCACAGGCAATGGCCTTCTGGGTAGAAGTTTAAAAGCACAGGAGATGGAGATGAAAAATGAAAAAATGGGATTTTGTCAAACTTAGATCAATAAAGCAAAGCAAGCAAGCAATGATAGAACTTATAGACTCCAGACCAGGGAAACCCATATGAACCAGTGGGTCACCTGACAGGACAATGTGAGCAGTGAGTCTATGAGAAGAACCAAAGATTTAACAAAAAACAAATAACCCAACTAATACAAAGGCAAATGACCTGAATATACACTGCTTAAAAGAAGCATTACAAATGATCAATACATTGAAAAAAAACATTCAATAACATTACCATCAGGGAAAATGCATATTAAAGCACATCAAGGTGCAGTCTCATTCAAGTTAAAATGGCTGTCATTAATTAATCCATCAGTAATCCATAAAACAAAACAAGTGTTGCCTATAGAGACATGGGTCTGGGTCTTTTATACACTGTTTTTGGGAGTATAAATTAGTGCAGACACTATGGTGGACAATATTGATGTTCATTGAAAAATAACTAGAAGAAAAGAAGAAGAAAAAAGAAGAACGAAGAAAAAGAAGAAAGGAAGAAGAAAAAGAAAGAGGAGGATGAGAAGGAGGAGGAGGAGGAGGAGGAGGAGGAGAAGAAGAAGAAGAAGAAGAAGAAGAAGAAGAAGAAGAAGAAGAAGAAGAAGAAGAAGAAGAAGAAGGAGAAGAACCACCACCTCCACCACCACATGACCCAGTTACCATATTCCTGGATATATATAGATATAGATATATATAGATATATATATATGTGAGTGTGTGTGTGTGTGTGTGTGACTCAAACAGCAAAGTGACACCTAGGTATCTTTGTTTATGGTATTTGTAATACCCAAGATACAGCATCAATCCTGTACCTAATCAACAGATCAAAATATGTGTAGATGAGGAGAATGATGTATGTACACAATGAAGTTTTATTCAGCCATGAATCCTGTTGTTCACAGAAAAAAAATGGGTGTTCAGCAACACATGGCGTACAAGGCAGGACAAAGGTCTGATGTTCTTCTTTAGGTTACAAAGTAAAAGCAGGATTACTAATGGGCAGGGAGCAAGGAGGCAGGGTGAGGTGGTGAGTCAAGGGTAGATGAGGATGATTGATGCCCACGAAAGCTCATATGGGAATGGCACTGTGAGAAGCCATTAATTTATACACTAATCTATCATTAACATGTGCTAAGGATAAAGTAAATTAATGCACTCCAAAAGGCAAGAATAATGAAGTCGTTTGTATCAGGCCACGACTGTGACCTGGTATAGTCAATGGAGTAAAAAGTTCTAGTTTTGTTTACATCCAAGTGTGGATTTCCATTTTGGTCTAGATGATGTTTCCGTTTCTCCCATTGAGGAAAATAAAGTCAGTTCCACTCATCTAAGTATGAGAAAGGGAGGTAGCATATTGTGAGTAGATACACATCTTATGTTAGTCCTGAGTTGTGATTTTGTGGAGGACCATTTGGAATATCTAATGTGTGAGTTCTAGGCAACTCCTCCATGGAATGTGGTAAGTTGTCCTCAGTCTGGAGGAAAAGGCCAGGACATTTTTTAAATCTGCCCTGTACACTGTGTGACAGGGAGCCTCATACACGTGTTTCAGCTGTGAGAAGTCACTATGTATGCCTAAAGCTTCAGGAAGCCAGGGTCACAGTATAGGGCAGGGTTTTAGCTCTCAGGCCTGGAAAGAGCAAAGAGATCCTCTTAGCCTCTCATTTTCAGAGGGAAAGAAGACACAGAGAGATAGATGGTGTCTTGCCCAAGTAAGCTCATGACTGGTTGGTCAGAGAGACATAATAGTGTCCTCAAGGTTAACAGGAGGATCCCCACCTGTCCTGTGAGTTGTTCCCAGCATGTAGGCCGGTCCCATGACCTCTGCACAAAGGACTGGATAAATGTAAGTGGTGTTTACATGTGCAGTGCATTTCATGGTTCTAAAAAGCCTTTGACTGATTGGAATCATGTGCCGGTGACTCAATAATTCTGCATTCCCCTGACAAATGTGTCCAAAAGAAAAGGCAATAAAGTACATGTTTTAAATTGTTAAAACATAATGATGTTTGCAACAGGGAATTTCAGACCAACCCAAGGTTCGTATCAAAAGAGGCCTGACAAACACTAGAATGTTTAAACACAGGCTTATCTGGTATAGCGCTCTCTCTCTCTCTCTCTCTCTCTCTCTCTCTCTCTCTCTCGATTTGCTTGTGTGCTTGTGTGAGTATGTGAATGTGGAGATGAGATGGTCAGTGAACTTCTAAATAGTCTTCTGTCTTCACCTCACAGCTCTGATATTACAGATGTGTACTACAGCACCTGGCTTTACATGGTTCTGTAGGTTTGAACTCAGGTCCTCAGGCTGGCAAATGCTTGGCTCGCTGAACCACCTTCCTAACTCTGGCATTGCCATTTTAAAAGAGGAGAGGCAGAAGAGTCACTTTTGTGGTGCTATCAGTTAAACTGTTAAGATGCAGGCCTCTTTATACCCTTAACCAAGGTTAGAAAATGCAAGTTTTTCCTCCAAACACTCAACCTCAAGTCACAGATTTTAGAAAGCTAAAGAAAAATCCTCATAGCATTAGCTGTTTGGATTGAGCATGATATAGGTAAGGACTTTTTAAATGATATCTGACAGTAAGAGAAGGCTGAGATAGAAACCCAGGTTTTCCCCCTGTCAGTAGGATTTAGTCATCAGGGTTAGAAATCAGTGACTTGGACTTACAATGTAAGTGCCTCAGATTATTCTAATGGTCATGGAGCCTCTCCGAATTAAGTCATGGTTGTCAGAGATAGCAGGGGCCTTAGAAAGGGCTCTGTTCATCTACCTTCCATTGCACAGGCTAGAAAGCTGAGGCACAGGGGTGAGTCGGGTACACAGGCAGTTGGTAGGAGCATTCTGATTGTTGGAATCTAGTAAGAGAGTGGCTCCACTCTGAGAGCAAGGCCTCTCTTTCCGTCTTTTCATCTTAGGTTTTTTGATACTTTGATTTTTTCTCACAGATGAAAATAAAGTCAATTTCACCTTCAGACAAGTTTGGAAGAGGGAGCTCAGCTTGGCGAGGAGCCTGCAGGATGCAAGCATCCAGGCTGGACTTTCACTCTGTTCCAGGCCGCCACTGTTGCTTGCTTTGCTGACTGGCAGGTGGCCCTGTAACAGAACCCAGTAATTTCCTCTTTCCTCTGTTCTGAAAAAGGCAAACAGGTCAGAGGCAGAAGAGAGGAAGTGGGAAATCTGTGTGGAGGGAGACTAAAAGATATAGACCGCTCTTACTACTTTTATTTATTTTTTGATTGGCCTGTATTTGCATCTATTCACATACCACAGTATTACAATTTTATGTAGGTATACCAGGTGCAGTGATTATGGTAGTCACCGTTCCTTTCTCTTCAATGAGAGTCATTTCTATTTGTTGGGAGCATGGGAAGTCCTCCTCCTGGTTATTTTTAATGTATGTTTAACTGTCATATAGGAGAGTTGCCTTACTCTACTGTGGAGAAGTGTGACTAGTCCAACCCATGTTTGCAAGTGTAGATGGGTCTCTGATGCAATAATTTTCTGTTAGCTAAATATCGGCTCTGATTCCTAGATTACATAGTGGTTCCATTTTTAGATCATTGGGAAGCATGAATGTTCCCATGGTGGCTTATGTTGCTCATTTTCCTTCACTGTGGGAAAACACCTCAGAAAACAACTTAGGAGATTGCCTCAGTTAGGGTTTTGTTGCTGTGAAGAGACACTGTGACCAAGGCAACACTTACAAAAAGAAAACATCTAATCGGGGCTGACTTAGTTTCAGAGATTCAGTTCATTATCATAGCAGGAAGTACAGAAGCCTGCAGGCAGACATGGTGCTGGAAAAAGAGCTGCAGTGTTCTACATCTTGATCCAAAGGCAGCCAGTGACACCCTTCCTCCAACAAGGCCACATCTACTCTAACAAGGTCATATCTCCTGATAGCGCCACTCCCCATGGGCCAAGCATTCAAACACATGAGTCTATGGAGATCAAACCTATTCAAACCACCAAAGGCTTACTTTCACTTATGGTTTCAAACTGTTCATTCCACAGCTGTGGGCTTAGCTTGTCCCACCTGAGGCAAGGCAAGGTGGAGCAACGCTGTTCAAGAACCAGAAACAGAAAGCTCAGAGTGAGCCCTGTCCCTGGCCCCTAGACAATGCTGCTCATAAGCAAGGTGTGTCTTTTCTCTGTTGCTACTCCACATGTCCTTACTTCTGGAAGGATCCTCATGGACCCGAAGTCTGCTACACTAGTCTCCTGAGTGTCTCTCAATGAAGCTGATGGTGAAGGTGTACAGTCTTGTGGGTCTTTGGTTCGTAGTCCCATCAATAGAATGTGAGAAATTCTCATGATTCACATCCTTTTGACAAGGCCTGTTTCAACTAGGGTGAGACTGATATTGTAATGAAGTTTGATTTGTCATTTCCCCAATCTTTGGGTGAGGTGAGTCATTTACATATTTTAATTTAAAAAGTGATCTCCACATCATTTTCAGACTGGACTATTCCGGCTTCCGCTGTTGCTTTAGTTCCTCAAAGATTCTTGGTATTCACTTCTTTACAGACAAGAGTTTGCAAATGTCCTCTCTTTTCTGAAGGTTGTCCCTGTTATCAGTGTTAGTGATCTTATTATGTCTAGCATCTCCTGCATTTGGATCAAGTGCCCAACACTTAGCTCAGTACCCCTGGTTCTGCAAGTGCCTCTCACTCCACTGCCAGGTAAAAGGCCAGTTTGATGTCACCTCATTTGTCTAGTTTTGTTTTTTCTGTCTATGATTTTAAGGTACTAGCAAAAAGGTGTTGCTTGAACCAATGTCTATTAAACTTCCTTTGTGTCTTTTGTTGCTATTTTTGCTGTTGTCATTTGTTTTCTAGTTTGAGGGCTTATGTTTAAGTTCTTGGTCCATTTTGTTGGTCTTTGTGTGAGTTTGTAAGTAGGGGTTTGCAGAGGCTGGATAGCCCAGAGAGCTAGGACAAAACCAAACACTACTGGCCCGCAGAACCAACTTACCAGGGCCCATAGATGCTCACAGAGACTGAAGTGACAATCAGAGAACCTGTGTGGGTCTGCCCTAGGTCCTCTGCATATATGTTATGTCTGTGTAGCTTGGCGGTCTTGTGGGAGTCCTAACAGTGGGACCAAGGTCTGTCTCTGACTCTTTTGCCTGCTTTTGAGACCCTTTTCCTCTATTGTGTAGACTCTTCCAGCTTTAATATGAGTGCATGCCCCTAGCCTTATTGTAACTTGTTATGCCTTGTCCAGTTACTATACCTTGGGAGGCCTGCTCTTTTCTGAAGGGAAACAGAGGAGGAGGAGGAGGAGGGGGGAGGAGGAAGAGTGGATCTAGGGAAAGGAAAGGTGGAAGGGACTGGGAAAAGAAGAGGGAGGAGAAACAGCAGTTGGAATATAATATGTGAGACAAGAATGAAAAGAAAACAAAATAGCAAAGACCTAAGTAGCCTCTGGCTCCATTCTTCCACATATATAGATCCACTTTTCCTAACACCCTTAAGGAGACTGATTTCTCCATTATATCCTCTTGGTGACTTTATCAAAAATCAGTTGAATGTAAACATATGGCAACTCATGATTTTCTTTTTTTAAGATTGTATTATCTCTCTCCTTGGTACCCATGGAAGCCAGAAGGTGTCACATCTCCTGGAGCTGAAGTTACTTTGGTCTTCGAGCTGCCTTGTGGGTGCTCAGAACCAAACTCAGGATTTTTAACATCAGCCCCATGCTGTTTTGATTACTATAGTTTTACATTTTAAAATGTAGTGAAGTTTTTTTTTTTTAATGTAGCGAAATATCAGACTACTTCTTCTTTGAAAGTTCATTAGTATTTCGCTTCAGTCTTCTTTTACACAGTAACACCAGTACCATGAGGATTCCTCTACCATACCATGGGGATTCCTCTACACTACTGCGAGGATACCACTATCACACCTTGAGGCTACCTCTACAGTGCCATGAGGATACCTCTACAGGAGGGAGCCCCTAGACCTAGAGATGCCATGGCACTGGCACATCATCCTACCAGCTACCCTAAAGGCTAGGTTTTCTTCAAATTCAGAGCTTTTGGCACCACTCAGGAGAAGTTCAGATGAGTCCATTCATTTATAGAAGAAAAATACTTTCACAGAGACCCTGAAAATAATTCAACGCAGAATCCGGGTAAATGTGGCGCTACAGATCAGATGCAGCTGCATGGTACCCGCTCTACACAGTCCTGGTCTTCTTCCGTCCGTTGATCTCGAGTGCTAGGGAGCCTCCTGCGAGTGTATGCTATACTTGGAGCAACTGCACAGCTGCTTTAGGGCTGCCTATTTAAGCTTAGAGAAACACATAATTCTAGGACTTTGATCTCCTGTCTTAAGCCTGGCTGTTATAAATAGATAGGATTTCCGCTGAAGTGTACTAATGATTTTTTACTATGCAAATGATTGTGGTTCCTTAGCAACAGAGCAAATAAGTGTTTCCCCTCTAATTCTGTTGGTTTAAAAGAGGCGCACAACAAGTTAATTAGAGAGGGGTTGAGATGATTCGTAAATGTCATATTAACATGCTGATCGTTCTTGGAGCACTCAGAGACTTTAGAGTAATGGAAACTATTCTGATATGGCCAACTAGTTGTCTCTAGAATGTTTTTCCCAACCAATATTTGGAATGAAGTGGTTTGTCCTCCGTTGGGTACCTCTGCTGGTTACAAAGGTGCTTGGTTTAGAGACAGAGGTCTCTCAAATCTAGTTTGTAAGTAAGGAGAAGATGGGTCACTAAGCCACATGAACAAGTCGTGCCTGTTACTGAATGAGAACATGAGTGTTGAGCAAAGACCTGCCCGGGAAGCCAGGGGCTTGGCCGAACTTCAACCAAACCAAGATTCTTGTTTTGGTCAATGTGGGGTGTCATGGCACAACATAGGTGGCCGCGTGTCAGTTCCAGAGAGTGGACAGCAAAGAACCAGCCTGGTTAGCTTTGTGAGCTTTCTTCCTGGCTTCTAGAAAACCACCCTCTTGCTGTGTGTTTACATAGTAGAGAAAGGGGGAGGGGCAGGAAAAGCCGGTGGGTGTGGGAGGGGCTTCTCTAACTTCTTAGAGGACCCATCCTTATGACTTCACCTAAGCCTAATCACCTTCCAAAGTCTCCATTTGTGACCTCCATCACAGCAGACAGGGTAGGGATTTGGCTTACACATATAGAGAGACAAAATTTCTCTATCCATAACCACCCACCACCAGTCATTACTCTGTCTGCCGCTCCCTCCACATTCCAAGTTTGGTCCCTGAATTCTTTAAAGAGGGAACTCTTTCGAGTCTCCAAGTAAGTGTTTATTTCTAATTCTGTCATTTCCTACTGATCTTGGATTTGATTTCTGGTCATTGCCCTTCTGACCCTTCCCCAACATTATGGCTGAGCTGGTCTAACTACCTCTGACTCAAGAACTGCTTTCAGAGAGAAGACTGGGAGGGGAAATGGGCAGAGAGCAATTCTATAATATTAGGGTAAATTCTGGAATAATAATAATAATAATAATAATAATAAGAGAACTTTAGAGGATATAATTACTTAATCCACTGAAATAACTGAACTTGACCTGGTCTTCTGGCTCCTGCAGAACAGAAACAAGAGGCTATTGAGCCATCAAGGTGACGGTGACCTGAGAGTGCAGACGGCCATAGTCTTATGATGGGCTGTGTCCCTATAATGCTTTCTAACTCAAAACTACTGTAGGTCAAAACTGTGCTTAATGTACCTAACCTATGGCTTCCAGGGCAAGGAGCACAGTGCACAGGGATGTGTGTCTGACCGTGGGGATGAGTGGTTTCAGCACAGCCATTATCAGCATTAAGAGAGAATCTCAGAGCACACTGATATCATAGGCTGAGGTCAAAGTTCAAAGTGCAGAGGGCCTTTACTAGAGTGTATATTGTTTTCTTACTGTGAGAGAGTGAAAAAAACCCCTCTTAATTCCAACCAACTTAATTCTGAGGTCATCTGTATGTAGTCAATATTTTTAAGTGCCTTCTCAGGGTGGACTCTGGAAGCATGTGCCTCTGGACAGAGGGAGTTGGAGGCTACCCACAAGGATCTGTCGAAGAGCTCTGGGAGTGAATGTGGATGCAGGCTCAGCAAAGTGGGCTGGGCCAAAGGAGTAAGGACTGCTCCCATCCTTCCAGAGAGTGAGACAAAGGTGAATATCTGAGAGAACAGATGTTATATGGACCTCAACCATTTGGCTGTCACCGCTTAAAAACCCTGAAGTCAAGAAGGGGAAGAATCAACAGCTGATTGTCAAAGCCACAACGTCACATTATTTCAAAGATGGCAGAAAAGGATAAGTTCCCATTTTTATTGTGTCATCACACATTTTACGCTTTGGAGTACTTTCACAACTGTTGAAATCATTGCTCACGTTAAGTACTCAAAAGTTTAAAGAAAAGGGGTTTTTCCTGTTTTGTAACACTCAGGCAATGAGCAAGAGAAGGTTTGGTATAGAGAGACAAAGCCAAGCATTCACGGATGAGCACATTTAACAGCAAGTAACAGAAACACAACTGGAAATGGCTTAAAACCTGTGCATCCTAGTGCAGGACTCTGTGGGACTAGGGAGTAACTCTGGAGGCATGGACTTAGAGTTCACTCAGAACGTAGACCCTCATGATCTCTTGGCCTCAGGGCTTCCCTACGACCTATGCAGAAGTGGGGCACACCAGACGCTAGGGGCAAGAGATCTTATACATACCTCTTCTTTTATCAGGAAAGAGACAAATAGTTCCCAGACAATCCCAAGGAAGTTCACAGAGGCCAGTTTACTCAGTGGACCAGAAAGCTTAGGAAGCTGGCAAGGACAGAGCAGAAGACCAGGGACAAAGCAACTGTGAAATGCTTTGCAAGCTGCAAGGCATTCACAGAGTCAGAAGAAGGAATTCACAGAGTACTTCTGCCTTCCCCCAAGCCATTGTTCCAGACTCCAATGATGTCACTTCAGCAGTACTTGCCAAGGATCAAGTCTTTGGTCAGGGACTCCTTCCTTGGCCATGTGAAGGAAGTGTAATTGCTAAAGTGGCAGCTTCCCTCAATCACAGCTAAGAGCCTTGCTTTTATGGCTGTTACTGCACTAGGATTCCAATTAGCTCTTACACTTCAGAGATGGAGGTGGTGACAGAGTGGCCTACTGTGTCACATTATAGTCCAAAATATTCCACGCGCTGGCAAAGACAAATAGTCAATCCTTTGTCAAAGGTACTCAGAGGGACGTCTCTGGGGACAGACTCAAAGTCTCCTGGGGCTTTCTTTTTCTCACCGGGAAGAGAGGCACCAATGTGTATTAAATATAATCACCTTAATGAAACTGGGCTTTTAAAAATAAGATGTGAAGCCAAGTGTCCATCGGGTCGAAGTTCTCATCTAATAAGGTAACAGGCTCCTTTGTTGTTATGTCTCTCCGGGTTCAGGCTGGGAAACTCGGGTTCCTCTCTTCCTGAATCCTGTGCTTTTCTCCTGGTTTCTGTTCTGAAGGGGGGCGGCTGGTGTGTCCTCTACCTTCTCCTGCTGAGAACACCTCCACTGCCTCTCTCCTATCTGCCCCTCCAGAACCTCTTTCTGCCATTCTCCGTTCTGTTCTGCATCCTTCACGGCTAACCTCTACAGACTGCATGGCCAGGGGCCCTTTGGATTTCTATTGGAAAGAACTATCTATTGAAAGGAGATTGGCAGATAAGAGAGACAGGCACATTGGGTCCCTGGCATTCTACCCTTGAGCATGTTTGGTAGTGGTCCCTTCTCTAACCCAGTCTCTCCTCATCAGAGACAGTCGACTACATCTCTCAACTCCCACTAGTAATCCCTATTTAGGTCCTCTGGGATAAGGGTGGTAAAGGGTTCCCATGGCAGCCATTCTTGTGGGTGCTATACCAAGCCCACCCCCTGAACCCACACCTCTGTAACCTTTCAATGGTGTCTCCTGTTTCCTGTACCCCAGTGTCCATTTGAGAAATTGTCTTTCTTCCTCTCGAGTGAACCAGAGGCATCTTTGATCCAGGGTGCCTGCTTTTCTCTAGTCAGGATGAGAATACTTTGGAGGAGCACATGGAGGAGCACGTGGAGGAGCATGTGGCTCAAGTAAGTCTCATGGATTCTCTGCCTCTGGAGCTCTGATCAAGAGAGAGCAGCTACGAGTCGGGGACCTGCAGAAGCCTGGTCCTCTGACCGCACAGCCAGCAAAACTGAAGAGCATCTCCAGATCCGCCCAGGACAACGCTCTCCCAGGTTTAACTCCACAGCTTCCCACCTCATTCTCTGATACTTACAGATATTTTTTAACCTGTTGTATTTTGCTCCACTGAGCTGGTACCGATCTCTGTTGCCTACCTCAGAGAACCTTCACTGTTGTGTCTCCCAAGCAGGTTCACCATCCCTTGTCTTCCTCAGATGTCCATGTGACCAAAAGGTCCTTCCTTGTCCTCTTTGGTTGACACTGATCTTTCTGCCTGCCTCCAGTCATTGAACTTGCTGGTTATTGTATTCAGAGCTCTCTCCTATGGCTCGTGTGTAAATCCTCATCTATGATAGTAGCTTTTCTTGGTCTTCTGGGGGACTTTCCTTTTGGGGCGTGGCTATCCTTTGCCCATGTTTCCTGATTTAGGATTCCACACCTGTCAGATATACCTTCAAATGTCAAACACCACAAGAAGACCAACTGTGCCTTGTTTGCTCAAAGACCATCCTTTTCCTCTTCATTGACTATTGGGAGAGTTAACAGAAAACAAACAAGCAAGCAAGCTCCTAGATACTGCATTTCTCTCTGAGCGCTAGGCACTAAATCTACCCTGTCCCTACAACTGGCAGATACATCTAATTATGCTGACTCATCACAACCCTAGGGGCATTTTGTTAAAAAGGAAACAAAACAAGCAAAACCAATGGTTTATGTTTTAGGCCTAGGGTAGTTTAGAGATCTTTTCTTGTTTGTTTTGTTAAAATGAGATGTCACTTGCTCAGGCTGACTTCTGGCTTGAGCTCCTTGATCCCCCTGCCTTCAATACCCTAGAGTTGGGGTTACAGGTTACAATCCTTTCTAGTGTGTTGGGAGAGTGTGGAAATAAGATTTCAGCAAACACAACTGAATGAAAGATCCTAAAGTGGGCTCACCTGAGACTTAAGGTGAGTCCTAAATCTGACCAATGCTGACAGAAGAAGCTGAAGAAGTGAAGACAGAGACTGGCGTGATCCTGAGAGAAGACTTCTGTCTTTGTCATGGTTTCTATTCCTGCACAAACATCATGACCAAGAAGCAAGTTGGGGAGGAAAGGGTTTATTCAGCTTACACTTCCACATTGCTGTTCATCACCAAAGGAAGTCAGGACTGGAACTCAAGCAGGTCAGGAAGCAGGAGCTGATGCAAAGGCCTTGGAGGGATGTTCCTTACTGGCTTACTTGCTCTGGCTTGCTCAGCTTGCTTTCTTATAGAACCCAAGACCACCAGCCCAGGGATGGTATGACCCACAAGGGGCTAGCCTCCCCCACCCCCTGCTTGATCACTAATTGAGAAAATGCCTTACAGCTGGATCTCATGGAGGCATTTCCTCAACTGAAGCTCCTTTCTCTGTGATAACTCCAGCCTGAGTCAAGTTAACACACAAAACCAGCCAGTACACCTACCAACACTGGAGCCATCGAAGCTGGGAGGGCAAAGGAAGATCTTCCCACAGGCTGCAGAAGCTTGACTCTCCCAGTGCCTTGATAGGGATTCTTGCCTCCAAGGCCAAGAAAAATAAACTTAAGTTGACAAGTTTTTGATCATTTGTCACAGAACTAGGGAAACTCACCAAGGCTTGGAAGGGAAGCTGTAAGCTATATTTTAGTAGGGACTAAACATGAGAAAGGGTTAGACTCTAAGTCTCCCAACTCCTGGCTCCCTACAGGTGTTTCCCATATTGCACTCTTCCACAGGATTCTCTCCAACAGTCAGAAAGAGGGGTGAATATCCAGGGCTTAGCAAGTCTCCTATTCCCAAGTTTCAGGACAAAAGAATCCATGGTCCGTTGGTCACACTTCCAGTTCTTCACCAGTTTTATGCTGTTTCCTCCTATGTAACCCCTGTGGGTGCTGGCTGCAGGTGGGGATGCAGGCAAACCTGATATAACCCACTCTTGAGACTATAGTCTACTCTCATTGGGGCAGAGTAGGGGAAAGAGTGTATTTGCAAGCCTGTAATTCAGGTAAAATCATTTACACACTTAATGGGAGCAATGTTACCAGGGTATATTTGAAGGTGCACACAGCACACATTGCCACCACTTCCTGTCCTCCAGACACTGCCATATTTCCAGGAATCAGTGAGGGAGAGACGTATCATTCCTCCTTGTAAATGATAAGAGTTCTGCCTGTGCCTCATGTTTAAACAATCGGCCCAAGAATGATGCTGGAGTTCAATAATACTTATTTTGTCTTACGACCCTACCCCTAAATACCTAAATATAAAACAACTACACCATCCAATATGAAACCAACCAACCAGCCAAAAACCAACCAATTAAAAAAAAATCACCTAGCTTTATCAGAATTTATTGGAACACATAAACATATATTACAAAGGCAGTAGCTAGCTTTCTAAGACTTTTTCGAGCTTAAATTGGCCTAAATGTTATGGGTGTGTCACCAAGCTCAGGTTAAATGTATGTCACATACATTTTGGCATCTATGTAAATTACTTATAATTATTAAGGCAGACTTTTGGGCTAGTCCCCTGGCCAGCTGGGCTGCCTCAATCACGTTGGTTAAGGGGCTCCCCGTGGGAAGGCAGTTCATCTTACCCATACTAAAGAGACAGGTGGAATAATTAGTTCTTTAATGAGACACTGTACTTTTCCTTCCCAGAATCCTCTGCTCCCACAGCACAGAAGCGTATACGTGTAGCCATAAGGAGAGTGGTAAGTCTGCTCATTTTCTGAATTACTCAGGAAAGTATAAATTTTTCTTCCTTTTTCCTTTCTGTTTTCTTTTCAAAGCTGCCTTCCTAAACACATCAGGCTTTTGTCGTTAACATGTTAGGCCTCCTTCCTCTTCCTCTGACGCTTGCCTACTGGCCAAACAGCTGCTTGTCTGCCTCGCCCATGTCTGAACTCCATGTTGGCTTCCATGGTGTGGCTTCTCTCCTCTCTCCCCAATTCGCCTTCCCTTGGGCAGCAGTTGAGAATTTTCAGCTTCCTTGCTCCATGGTTTTTCTTTTGAACTCGAATAAAACTGTCTACAAATACGTAGGGACCACTAGTTTTGGTGTATTTCTCCCAAAAATATTTGTGTAGATGGCTACAAAATGAAGGGGTGAAAAGAAAAGATTTGAATGTAACACACCCGGCTGATGAAAGTGGGAAATATACTCAAAACTCTCGCCTGATGGGAACTGCTGGTTAAGGAGAGTGTGTGGTGGATTGAGTCCAAGCAACCCAACTTTACACAGCATTTCCCAGCTTCCCTTGCAACTAAAGGAGGTCATGTGGTTAAATTCTGGCCAATGAAAAATGAGCAAGGGTGCGTGCCAATCCCTGACTTGGCTCACTTGCATAGACAACCCTTTTGTTCCTTCTCCTTCTTCTGGGACCTAGAAAGCTGTCCGTGGAGTACTGGGGTCTAGATGCAAAGAGCAAAATTTTGATTCTGTCCTTAAGAGAGCAGGAAAGGTTGGGAACATAGGATTAGACAAGAGCAAAAAATAGATTTTTGTTGTTGTTAATCTTTGCAAATTGGGTATTCACGCTAGGAACCAGTTTTATGCAGCCTACGTTGGCTTTAGAGTTGTTTTTATTTTTAAGTAAAAATACTGTTCATGTATTATTTGTTCAGGTAAAGATAATTTTTTCAAGGAAAGATGGAATACTTCCAAACTATCTTAGAAGAGGAAAGTACCCTGGCTCCTTTGAGTGATGGTGCCACTCCTCCTGGGTCCCTGGAGCTCCCTCGAGGAAGCCTACTACAAACCACCCAGACAAATGGCTCTCTGTGGCTGTTGGAGAAAATGAGGGGGGAGAGACGAGATGAGCCTCCTGATTGCGGCACTCGGGAGTCAGTCATTTTGCTTTCTGGGCCCAGTTTCCCCTCTTGCTGAAAAGTCACATGGATGGCAGCAAAGCCCACTCAGCCTCATGTTTGAAGAACAGGACCCTTGACCTGTCCGAAGAGCGCCAAGATGAGCTGGACTGGGGGACGAGTTGAGGTGTGATGTGTGTAGGGTCCTGAGCTGGTTGCACAGGAAGCTTGGGGGCTGGGGGGGTGGAGGTGGTAGGAGCGGGGGAGGTGAGCTTTCAGAGATGCCCCAAATGGGACAATGTGGTCAGCCAAGTTGTTTCAGTTGCCTCTGGTTAGATTAACTTTGGGACAAGGACCTCCCTGGGAGGGGAAGAACCATCTGAAACCAATGCTCCCATTGGCTACAGGACACAGTGTCTTACTCCTTGGGGCCGTCTGAAATAGCTTTTCTAGAGACCCAAAAATTCCCTACACAAAAACGATTTAAATGTTTTCTAAACATTTGACAAAAATTGTACCTTATAAGTATCTACAATAATTATTTATTAACTTAACTAATTTATTGTCAAAAATACATTGCCCTGGGCTACTTTTCTTGTTGCTGTGATAAAATACCAGACTAAAGCAACTTAAGAGGGAAAGGTTTATTTTGGCTCACATTTAGAAGGGAGTACAGTCCATCATGACCCGGAAGGCACAGCAGTCAGAGTTTGAGGTAGCTGGGTACTTTGAGGAAGCTGGATACCCAGTCTGTGGCCAGGAAGCAGAGTCGATGAATGCATGTGCTAAGCCCACTTCCTTTTATTTAGTCCAGGATCTCACCCCTTGGAATGGTGCCTCCCACCGCTAATGTGCATCTTCTCACTCCCATTACCCTTGTCTAGGCAATCCTCACAGGCATGCTTAGAGGATAGCTTAATCTAGACAGTCCTTTCCATGAGTGCCTGGAGGCTGGTCTCTTAAGTAATTGTAGATCCTATCAAGTTGTCAATATCAACCATCGCATACATGTTTAAATATTTAAACACTTTTAAGTAAAAAATCTATATAAGTAAAAGTGGTCTGCTATTAATATTTTTTTCCAGATGATTTCTGCTCCTGAGGTCCTTCCTTCCCTTTTGTTTCTTCTATGTATTCACTGGACTCAACATTTATGTAGGGCTTCTGCAGCTGTGTTACCAGGAGGGCTGTTTTATAAGTTCCTGTCTTAGGGTTTTACTGCTGTGAACAGATACCATGACCAAAGCAACTCTTTTAAGGACAACATTTAATTGGGGCTGGTTTACAGGTTCAGAGGTGCAGTCTATTATCATCAAGGCAGGCATGGTGCAAGAGGAGCTGAGCGTTCTACCTCTTCATATGAAGGCTGCTAGTGGAAGACTGGCTTCCAGGGAGTTAGGCTGAGGGTCTTAAAGCCCACATCCACAGTGATACACCTACTCCAACAAGGCCACACCCACTCCAACAGGGCCACACCTTCTAATAGTGCCACTCCTTAGGCTGAGCATATACAAATCATAACAGTTCCCTTCCCTCTGAAGCCTGTGTAAGGATTCAAGTTAAAGATTTGAAAGCAACAAAACCACAAAGTAAGGGGCACCTGGATTGTATTGCTCTCTTGCCTTGGGAGGGCATTGAGTGACAGAGTCTCTGGGGATAAGAAACCCTGCAAACACTCAGTGAGAAGACCCAGGCAGAGGTAGGTGCAAATTAGCCTTTTCTGGAAATTTCTCTGCCCATTTGTATTTAGCGATGATGAATGGAAGGGTGACAGAAAGTTGTTAGTGTCCCCCTGATGTTCCAAAATTAACAAGGACACAGTGTATGTCAGAGAGGTGAGGCCCAGGGTCACTGTAGGAAATGAGCTCTCATGACCATCCTTACTGTTGGCCCATCTGCTTCTCCACTAAACCCTAAGAGAAAAGCTACTGCTGTTTGAAAGGAAAACTGAGACTGTGCTACCACTTGGGGGCTGTGAGTCCAGGACCCAGCAAGCAGTGGGTTCTGGGAAAACTCTGCCAGGAGGAAGTCTGTGTCTTCAGGACACCGGGGAGTGTTTTATAGACTTTCTGTGTTTTTTGACTCCAGGGTTCTTATTTCCAGTTCATGGAGTTCGACATAGCAGCTTCTTATTGATTCTAGCAGACTCGCACAGGGGAGTGGATATGATCCTTTGGGATGAGAGATGGATATACTGGGCTTCCTTATTTTCTGGCTTTTAAATAAATGTTTCATGTAAATCCACATGGTTAATATGCCACAGGACATGCACACAATCTGTAAGTGAGCATGCCTGTATTTGCAGTGCATTTTTGAGAAATGTTTATGTTAGAAAGACATACCTCTGAGCTCTCTTGTTAAGGATCTGATGAAAACTCAGGGTGCTCTCTTCTAGAACACTGTCTAAGTGTGTATGATGCACAGTTATGCAGACCAGTAAGAAGTTCAAGAAGTTCCTTAAATCACTGTGGATCCCCCAGAAACCCTTTTTGTCTTCTTGTATCCTCATTTGGGAATTATTCTAACATGTCTTCAGGCTATTCCATCATTGGTCAGGCAGAGGGGTCCACAGCTGGCAAGCCTGACAGCACAGTCATTACATTGACAGGATTTGCAGGGTCCAAACTATTGAACTCCATAGAATGGGCTACATCCTATCAGCTGCTTAATAGGAAAGCCTGAGCAGGTACTACCAGCCATCTCTAACTGTTCACACTTTCATACACACACACACACACCCACAGAGAGAGAGAGAGAGAGAGAGAGAGAGAGAGAGAGAGAGAGAGAGAGAGAGAAGAAGAAGAGGAGGAGGAGGAGGAGGAGGAGGAGGAGGAGGAGGAGGAGGAGGAGGAAAGAGAAGAGAAGAGACAGAGAAAGAGACAGAGAAAGAGACAGAGACAGAGACATGAAATACATCCAGAGATATTTTATATGCTTTTATTATAAAGCACAGTCCTGTGTCCTATGGAAAATCTGGAAAGATAGAAACACATAAACAAGAACTATTAAAATGTAATGCCATTTCCCCAGGATAACCACCATTCCCATTCTCCCAGGATAACCACCATTCCCTTTTGTTATGTGACCTTGGCACCTACCTCTATCCATATGTATACTGATATAAAGTTTACTTTTAGCACTGATTAGACAAAGGTAGGGCCCAGTTACCCCAAAATACTCATATGTAAAGTTTCTAAAACTACATCAATTCTCAATGATCTTTATAGCATTTTAAAGAGTTTGTTGTTTGTTTGAAGAAAAGTGAGAGAGGTAATTGCAGTTCACTGTATGTCAAGACATAGTCACAGAGCCACCCAAGCGGGGTATCTTGAATCCTGGGACAGGAGTTGAGGCTCTTCCCATTTGGCTGTTTCCAAATCTCCTCTGCACCACTCTTACCTCAGTTCTTCCCCTCTTTCCATTCTCTGACTTCCTCCCCCCTCCCCTCATTCATTTACTCTTCCTGCAGGGAAGTTTTGGAGATGTGCCTTGTGCTGGTCAGGAAGATAGTCATAATAATGTGACATTCTCTAATAGCCACTTAAGAAAGCAATTCTACTTAGAGAATAACATGCAAAAAATGACTGTTGCTGTGTTTGGACAACAGTGACATTTACTTCAGTTTTGCACAGGAGACACAGTGGACAGACAGGACTCTATGTACCCCAGTCTCCTTCCTCTCCCTATTTCTTTGTCACTTTCCAGTATTGATATCCACCTGTAAGCACTAATTTCTTTCCTTTGTATCTTACATCTCCAGAAAGATCCCTGCACATAGCCATCTCCCCTGATGCTCAGTATTCTGGAAACTGTCAGATTAGTGAAAGAGGCCATTCTCTCTGGATTTATGGATTGGCAAAGACATTTCATAAAAGATGATTAATGATAATTAACATTTTTAACTTCAGGCCATTTAATGGCACCCGACAGAAAGGTCAAGTGTCATATGTCAGATGTCACAGTTGTGGGATGGGGCTGTAGAGGAGCTGAGAACTACTTGAGGTTGGTGTGGGGACAGCTCCTACTTGGTGCCGATGCGGTTTCTCTTTCCCATAGCCGATGCCAGCTGTATCCTGGAGGAGGTGTGTAGGCTTCAGGATCAAGGTGTTCTTGAGTTTTCTCTTTGTAAAAATGCAGCAACAGCACCCTCGTTGTTTCTGTGCCCTGTGTGTTGTGCCCTGAAGCAAGTTCTTAAATATCCCCTATTAAGGGACTTGAATTCTGCAAGTTTCCAATCATGTTTACTCTACAGCCTGGTGGCTCTGAGCTGGTAAGCCACTTTCTCTAAGTGACATTCATATTCACATATCCTCATTTCGTGCTCTTGATCCAGTCTGGGTTCCTCTCCACTTTGCTCCCATGTGTCTCTTCCCCTTGCTTCTTGGTTGGTGAAAGTCTCCTGATCAACCTTTGGCAAAACTCATTCCTGTGAGAGCCTCACTTGCAACTCTGTCCCAGCTTCAGAGGTGCCAACCTGCGCCATCACTAGAAATGAAAGGTTGGATTATTCCTGAAAAGATCCAGGAGATGAATAGTCAAGAATTACATAAAATGGCCAATTCCCAGTACCAGATCTGGGTCCATGGGAAGTGGCAACTTTGGTTAGATAAGAACTTTACTGAAAAGGAAGACCGTGCTAGTGTGTAAAAGGAGGAGGTCTGGGTGGTATGGGGTCGCACAGAACAGTGCCTCAGTTGGTGATTGTCAGCCAGCATCAAGTGAATGGCCCTTTAGAGGTAGAGTTGAGACCATATTGTAAGGGATAGATCTGGCCATATCAGGAGAAGGACGTGGATGACATCAGTGGCTGTTTGTCACCTCTCCAGGGAGCCCAACCTTATCTGGGAAAGCTAGCAGCAGGTATTTGCTGATTGTGAGTGTCAGTTCTGAGCTGAATACATACTTCCAACCAGCCTCACCCCATGAGCTACCTTCTAGTCTTACTCAATTTTACCTCGGAAGAAATAGGAGCTCAAGTAATATTTGAGGGTCCCTTGAGGCTCAAGGGGATTTGTGTGGGAGAAGAGGCAGAAAGATTACAAAACCCAGATGTGGTAGGTGACTTCAAGGGGTCATTGTTTATAGACACAATAAGGCAGATGCACACATGAACTCCTGAAACTGTGGCAGCATGCACAAGACCTGCACAGACCCAAGCCAGGCAGAATCCCAGCACAGAAGGGAGAAGTGGGCACAATTTCCTACCCCATCCAAGAAACTATTCTTACTGATAGATGCTGGAAGAAGAAAAAGCAGGTTTCTTCAAAGGAGTGACGTCAAGTATGTCACCTTACATTCCAGGGAAGGCCCTGGGCTCAGGAGTAGTCAGCCAGCAGTTGGAGCCTATGCGTGGTGTGGTGTGTGTGTGTCTATTTATTTAGATTTTTTTCTTTTTTTGAGAGAGAAAAAAATGAAATTAAGTGGATAGGAAGTAGGGAGAGATTCTGGAAGGAGGAGAAAGAATATGTATATTCATATGTCTATGAAATATGTATAAAATTCTCAAAGAATCAATAAAACAGTAAGAGAGAAAGAATGAGAGAAAGAAAGAAAAGAGAATGAGAGAAAGAAAGAAATAAAGAGAATGAGAAAGGAAGAAAGGAAGGAAGGAAGAAAGAAAGAAAGAAAGAAAGAAAGAAAGAAAGAAAAGAAAGAGAAAAGAAAGGAAGGAAGAAAGGAAAGAAAAAGGAGAGAGAGAGAGAGAGAGAGAGTGAGAGTGAGAGTAAACTGACCGATCAAGGGACTTGCTCCCCATCACCTAGAACTACATGACTATGAGGTCAGAATAGGACCCAGCATGTGTCCTCTTCCACATGCTCGCCCACCTCCAGGCTCATGATTATTGTAGTGTGTTAGGGTGAGCTGGCTCTGACCAGTAAGTACACATGAATGGGAAGATGCCATAAGACATGTCCAAATGTTCTGGAAACATTTAAAGATGCAAACATGAGTGCCCTTTATAAAACACTGAGTAAAGGCAGCCTACGTTTGCACATGGTCTAAAACCCAAAAGTGTCATGAAAAGCGTCCTGGACTGGTGAGCTCTGAAAGGCACACAGAGCCCACAAGAAATGGGGCTCCCGGGGATGCCTGGAGAACAATGGGAAGCAGAAGTGTCCCCCACAGTAGACCAAGGAGCAGTCTCCACACACAGCGGCATTCTGACCTTGCATGGTGCAGCCAATGTCAAGAGCTGTTGTCCCTCGTCGCTGTGCCGCCTGCTTGCTACTTAGAGATTCTCTTTATGTACTTAAAAGGCATCATTAGTACCAAGTGGCCATTAAAACAGTCCTGCTGTTCGGAACGATTTTCTGAAGCAAATGCAGAGGAAACGTGTTGAGGGTTGAAGTCATTAGCCGTGACCACAGAAGGACTGACCGTGGGCAGTTGGTGCCATTAATCTCACTAAGGGGAAATGTGAGGGATTCATAAAACCAGCTTGGTGAGGTCTCTCCCTAAATGAACACCCAAGTGAATGACCCCATGCCTTTGCTCTAGGTGAGACGGACATGTTTGGCTGAGACACACACTTGGCACAATGAGTTGTATGGACACAGCAGAGATTCTGGATGTTGGCAGGGACAGCTGGAGTCTAGGAGGTGGGAGAGCTGTCAGAGCTGCTCTCTGCTTAAATTTTGGCTGCAGACCACACATAGTCCTGGTCCTTGACGTGTTAGTTAATCCTCACAGCAGTCCTGTGAGGCAGATATTGTTATTATTTCCCATTCTAGAGGTGAAGGAATTGAGGTCCAGAGAGGCCAGGTGATTTGCCTGAGGTTGCACAGCAATGAGAGAACTAAGCTTCAGACCCAAGTTATCTGGTCCTAAAAAGCTGTGCTCTTGGGACAAAAGGGATAGTTAAGTAAGGACAGCGCTTGCAATGAAAACATGGGGACGTGAGTCCCATCCTTAGAGTCCATGCAAAAAGCCAAAGGCATGGTAGAAGGTAGTGTCCAGTGCTAGGCAAGCAGAGACAAGTAAACTTCATGGCTACGGCCAGCCTAGCCTTCCTGGTGAGCTCCAGGTCTCAATGAGAGATACTGTCTCAGAAACTAAGATGGATGGCCCTTGAGGAATGATACCCAAGGTTGCCCTTTGACCCTTGCATAGGTCTACCCATGCATGCCACACTCCATCTTGCTATAAAGGATGGCTTTGGGGTGAACTTGGTCTGCCCCCTAACTTTTCTCATCTTTACTCCCTTTTCTTTACATTTCTGTGGATTTTAACCCAGGGTCTTGAGCAGGCAAGGGAAGCACCCCCCACTGAGCTACACCCCAGTCTCTGTAGCCCATTTAGCATTAGTGTTCTGTTATGTCCTGGATGTCGCATCTTGGACAAAGGACTTATTTAAGAATCTGCTTCCTCCCTCATGGAGTAGAGGGTTTTCATGAGGTCATATGATGCTTGAACAAATATCTTTGCTCTCTGGTGCCACACCCAGGGGACACAGCCAGTGCTAGCCAGACCAGGCCATCAATGGGAATACATGGGTGAGGCAGGTTCCCTGCCTTAACTAGACTGTGTGCCAGGGTCTAGCTCGCTCATGGAGCTTCTTCCTGAGGATGCTTTTCATGATGGGCTCTCGGTTAAAGTCTAGTAAGGACTGGATGTTTGTGTCCCCTAAATTTACCTGTCAAACCTCCCCTATGACTGTATTTAGTGACAAAACCCATGAAGAGATGACAAAGTTATAAGGGACTGATCTGATAAGGCTTTGTCCCTGTCAGAAGAGCAAAGGGAACCGGGCCACCTCTCTATAGGATCGTAATGACAAGCAATAATTGTAAGCCAGGAAGAGAGCCTAGCAGAAGGGGAATCATCTGGTCCCTTGATTTTTGGACTTTCCTGATTCAAGAGCTGTGAGAAAAATGAACTTCTGTTGTCCAAGGCACAATATGTTGGCTTGCTGCCTGGGAGAGCTAAGTCTGAAAAGGCATTCAAATCTCAACTTTCATCGGCACTAGTCTGTGATGCAATTTTGGTAAAGATGGCTACATTACTACAAGAGTGAAGTTGTGATGTCAAATTCCCCTCCTCTTGCATAGCTTGACCAATAGGATATGGTAGGAGCGATGCTCAGGGACTTCTGAAAATGGGCCTTGCACCTTCTAACCAAGGTCACTGGAGCCTGTTGCTCTGGAAACTCAGCTACCATCATGTGAAGAACTGTAAGCAGGGTAGGACCAGAGTCCTGTCTGGAACTCAGACTTGCAGCCAGTGAGCAGAGGACCACATCCTACACCTGCCCAACACAGATTTTAAAAAGGCTGGTGCTGGGAGAAAGGAACATCCTGGATGCTATTTACTTGTTCTCAAAGTTGGCTGTGTGTGTGTGTGTGTACACTGTAGAGATACTGCTTAAGGGTTCTAAAGTACAACTTAGGTACTGCTAATAACATTAAAATGACTAAGCAAAACAAATACCTCGCTGGCTGACTTTATGCACCATCAGGGCTGAGAAGATGACGACATCCTCAGTATCATCATGGCCCTCCCCATTGTCATTGATTAAAAAAAGTAATAACAAATCCTTATTTGGGTTATAGCTCTGGAGTCTGGGCAGTCCAAGAGAACAGGACTTAGAGATGCTTGACATCTAGTAAGGGCTTCTTGAAGCATCATATCACAGCTGGTAAGAGCAAGAGTGCAAGCTCCTTGCCCCTTCTTATAAAGTCACAAATGCCACCTTGGTCACTTACCCACTTCTTCTAACTCTAAGGACTTTCACGGGCTTCCAAAAAACACTGTTGACTTAAGGGACACCGTTTTCAAGTATCCTTTTCAGATTTTTTGTTCGTCTGTTTACATGTATACATGAAGGTGCATAGGGGAGGGTGCTTGATCATAGAGGTCACAAGAGGGTGATAAGCATCCTTCTTTGACACTCTCCACCTCTTCCTTTGAGGCAAGATCTTTCCCAGAACCAGGTTCCCAGGTTTTCTCTGCAAGCCTGGGAGCCAGCAAGCCTCGAACCTCAAACCTCCTCTCTGCCTCTGACCCCTCAGAGCTCAGGTTACAGGCATGCACTGACCCACCAGATGTGTTATTTGTGAGCTGGGATCTAAACTCTCGTCCCCATGATTGCACAAGCAAGTGCCCTTAATTGCTAAACCATCTCTCCAGCCCTGGGGAGTCAGTTTCTAGTAGATAAACTTTTGGGGACACATCCCTATCACAGCATTGCTCTACAATAATACAGATTAACTCACTAAAGTATAAACAATACCACTGGTGATATGGGCTGGGTATGAGTAACATTACACGGAGTGATGTTTATGCTTGATTCTTAACTAAGGCATCAATGGTCTGGGGAATACTTATGGGAACCATGTGGCATCTCAGTACAGCATGTGATGTGTAAGGATCAGACCAAGGAGTATGTCATATACTTGACCTCAAATATTTATTATGTCTTTCTCTTGGATTTTTTCAAAGTCTCCCTCACTAGCTATTTTGAAACATACAATTAATTAATTTTAAGCATGGTTATCCTATTGTGTAGCAGACTGTAGAAATTAAGTCCGGTTCTTCCTCCCAGCCTTATGCTACCAGAAATATGACTCAGACTCAAAATATATTTACAGTATATTGGCCATATAGCTAGGCTTTCCTTTATTAGATCATCACGAAAGTTATCCCATTTATTTTAATCTACATTCTGTTCTGTGGCTGATTACCTGTGTTCAGGTCTCATGAATCCTAGGTACACCTCCTATGCCTGGCTCTATCCCAGAATCCTTTCTGCCTCCCAGAAGTCCCACCTTCTCTTCTACCCTTTCCTATAGGCCATAGGTTTTTCGATTGACAGGCGATGTCTCTATACAACAGACCATGAGAAACTGCTCCTCCTGTCCAAGTGCACCCCAGTTCCTTTAGCCATCCTCTCTTTATCTCTTACTCCCCCGCCAACCTTTCCCAGGCTCTGTAAATATGATTCTGTGTTCTACTTCTAAGCTTTCAGATTTGAGAGAGATCCAGGAGGATCAAAAACAGTCTTTTGCTGTCTGTATTATTTAACTTTCAGAGAACAGAAGGATGCTGATAGAACAGTCTTCTGCGCCATCACTGGGAGAACAGAAGGATGCTGATAGAATCTTCTGCGTCATCACTGGGAGATACCTAGTGGGCTTAACTTCCTATTCTGACCATTAAGGGCAGCACAGTCAACATGCAAGAGGGATGCATGGAAAGTAATAGAAAATATTAATCACCAAAAGCTCTGGGGACAAATCTAATAGTCAGGTAAGAGGCATTTTGGTCCAAGAAGAAAGAACTTTCTAGTATTCAGGTGTGAGTTAGGGTTAGGAAACGGCTGGGTGTTAGCCTGACCTTCACTTCATATTGGGAAAAGATTCACTCTAGGTTAACAGCATGTGTCCTATGCCTTGATGCTAAGTTTAGAGTCTGGCCACTTGAGTTTCAGCCACCAGGACTCAGGTCAGAAATCCCTCCCACCACCTTTGGCATTTTTAGATGGGCACATATCCTAGTCCACCGCATCCTGTGTGAATCTCCAGTTACAAGCTGATTTTGACCAACACTGACCAGTGGTATCTGAGACAGCAGGTTCCAGAGAAGTACAAGCAGTAGGATAAACAAAGGATGCTCACTCTCAGGATGTAGTGTGGTCCAGCATGAACCAGAAGTCCTTTCCCACTGGACACTCCAGAGGAGAAAGGAGGGCAACCTCTTCCAGAGCACAAAATAATAGGTTCATAGACTTCATGAAACCTATGCTCTTGATAATTAAATAAAAGAAGTATAAAATGATAGAATGCATTAACAGGAGAGCTCTACCTTACTAAGTACTAACTTACCTTACGTGTGTGTGTGTGTGTGTGTGTGTGTTTGTATATGTATGTATATGTATTTCAATTCACACATTTAAAGAATGTGGTAAGACTATGTTTGTGTCCAACCCTAAATGAATATGCTGAAGCCTCACTCCCAATATGACAGCATTTAAAGTGATGGAATACTAATATTAGTGCCCGCCAAACTCCTGAACCAATTAGAGATCTTATAAAAAACAAAACAAAAGAAACAAAAACTCCCAGATAAGTCTTCTACCATGCAAAGTGTGGCCTAGAAACCTGCTGGTGGTTTGGGTTTGAACTCTCCAGCCTTCTACAGTAAGAGAAATAAATCTCTATTGTTTACCAGTCCCCCATCCCAGAGCGTTCTGTCATAGCACTCAAATAGACTAAGACATCAGACACAGAACCTGACACACAATAAAGGCTCTAGATGTTTGGTGACTGCTAACAAGGTGACATATTTCAGGTTATGTAAACACAGGGTCACCTAGAGCTTTCACAGCTTATATAGTGATATCTGGCTCACGCGGGAATAAACACACTGAAGAGATCCTGATTTCATATTCAACTTCCACCATCCTCTGCAGGCTAGCCCCTGGTGCCACCCAGGAAAAACGGGGGAGCATTTTAACCATCCGTGAACTTTGGAGGTCTAAGATTACATCTTGGAATAGACACTTCCTCTGAAGAACTTTAAACAATGGCCAGCTGTCCATGGATACCAGCAGGTTTCAGTGCCCCCACCCCCGACATTACATTTAATCAAAAGTGTATTCAAAATATGATTCTGGGAGATTATAGTGGAGATTTGCAGGAGGCCCTCAGTGTAGGCAGAGATAGTGGGAACAGATTGTGGCTGGGGGCCTGAGGCTGGGATAATCTCAGGCTCAGACGTGCCATTCTCAGGCCTTGGGGTCACCATTAGCTCTGGAGGAGACCTTGAGCATCAGAAGGAGGCCTAACAAATCCCATCCCAGCCCGATCCCTTTCCCAGCATTCACTATACCTAGATGGAGATAAGGACCCATTCCAACCTTGGATTTAGCAGGCTCTCATCTGCAGTTTGGGTGTCCTAATGCTGACTCAGTGAGAAAAGGACTCTCCACCTTCCTCTAAAGGACTAGACCCTAGGAGAAGTATTAGCAGCCTCCCCTGCAGCCTCCTGGGGAGGGGAGGAGTATCTACCTGGACCAAGGAGGGGGGATGGTGGAGAGTGCCTTGAAAGAAACCTTCAGCTAATGCTCTTTATTACAAGCGTTAATCCTGCAAAGCCGACTGGAAATAATGTTTATCTTTTCGCAGTTTAATTTTCCAAACCCTAAGCCTCAGGTCAGCGAGGGCGACTGCAAAGTCCCTGGGGAAGCTTGGGGGTGGGGGTGGGGTGGGGTGGGGTGGGTAGGGTGGGACCAGCTGTTGCCTAAGAACCAAATAGTAGGGAGGTGGTCCCCCCCCCCGAAAGAGATAAGGTAGGAACCAGAAGAGAGCTTTGGACTGGAGCAGAAAGCTAGGATCAATCAAAGCATAGGCCTGCAATCTTCTGGCTCACTTCTTGGGCTCCAGTTTCCTCATCTGAGGAGGCTTGTGGGTTTATTTTCCAATTTTAAAATTATTATTATCATTATTGTTATTATCATTATCATTTCTTTTGAGACAGGGTTTCTCTATGCAGCCCCAGCTGTCCTGGAACTCCCTCTGTAGACCAGGTTGGCCTTGAATTCACAGAGGTCAGCCTGCCTCTGCCTCCAGATGCTAAGATTAAAGGTGTGTGCCACCACCCACCCCATTCCAAAGGGTTTTTTGTTTTGATTTTTATTTTATCTTTCCTTTAAGGTCCTTCCAATTTTGTCTCTGCATCTTCCAAGGCCTTAAAATCACCTAGATAAGGATGCTTCCTTTCCACCTCCTGGAGGGTGTCAACCAACAGGGCCTCATGGATGAGTGGTCCAGCCCTGGAGACTGCCTGCAGAGTGACTTTCTCAAATTCACACCAACTCTCCTTGCTCATCACCATGACTACCCAGACTCCCTCCAGGTAGGAAGGTGTGAGTTTGCTCATTGCTGAAGTTGAGTTTTCTAGAGCTGGGATCCAGGCCCAGGCAGCCTCATCCTGCATTCTAGGGCATCTTCAAACCTCTCACCCAACTCCCACTCGGACAGACTCACAAAGGGACAAGGGGACAAGGGGACAACGCCCTGCCCTGTGCTTAGCTCCCATTGGTTGACCTCTACTGGAAGGGACTGGCACTTATGATTAAGTAGAAAATATGCCCTCTGTGATCTCTTCCCCACCCACAAACTGCCTCCTTCATTGTTGGGTGTCAGGGAAGCAGTGGTCTAAGGAACTGTCAGCTTTCCTTTCATGGATGCCCAGCAAACACAGTTACAGTCCCAGTACCACCGGGGAATAAAAGCTGCTTCTCAGCAAATAGTCTGATGTCACTTTGCTGTTCAGTTGCTGGCTTGTTCAGTTTGGGGGTCACTATGTCCTGGGCATTGTGGGTGGCTTCCTCAGTTTCTCTCTCTCTGTGATTGATAGAACTGAGGTCTGTAGCCCAAGACGCTGTCCCCAGGAGCCTTTGTGGCAGTTCTGAGCCCCACTCCAGCTGTGCCAGACCTCTCCCAGGGTCCCTGGCATTAATGGGCTACACACCTTGGGTTCAGCTAAGTTATTTTTGAAGGAATAGCCTGGGAAGAGGAAGAAGAAGGAGACACAGACAGTCCTTGGAAACTGTTTCAGCAAGAAAGTTACACAGTGAGTGGGCTGGGCAGGGGTGGGTGAGCAGGAGGAGATGCTCTTCAGGACCTCCATCCATAGGAGGAAGAGAGACTTGGTAAAAGGTCCTGTGAACACACACCGGACTTTCCCCAAGGTGTCCTGCCATCTCCCTTCCAAGTCTGATTAGGTGTGTGTCTGCCTGGCCAGCCCCAGCCCTGCGTGCAAGGATGCTAGGATGGTTCTGTGTGTCTGTCTTAGGCAAAGTGAGAGCTCCCGGTCATTGCCAAGGTCTGGAAACTTCTTAATACAAATGTGAATCCAGAAGCAGCCATTTCCAGACGTCTCCTGCAAACCGTAGTCATTGCACTAACCTGCTGAGAGAGGAAAGTTTGATTAAAACCCGAAGGCCACTTGGCCATAATTTCTAGCAAATCAGAGGTCAGCTTGTGTCCCAGCCCAAGGGAAGCCAAGGTCTAGAGGCAATTTGCTTGTTGGAGGTAATGCTTGGACCAGTTATGTGTAAATTCACATAACAATGTAACCCAATTTTCTAAGCCAAGAGCTAATCCTGAGAGAAATTACTACAAAGACCAGAATCAGACACTAGTAATTGCTGGAGGCTGCCTAGTGCTTAGGGAATGTCCCTTTGTAAAGGGAAAGTTTCCTTTCAACAGGCCCTCATCAGAGGCATATCAGAGGAAGGGGACATTAAAAGGAGGGGGTCAAACCTTGGGAGTACGGCCAGGGATAGTCTGGTCCTTGGCTTCCAAGTTAAAATGCAGAGTATACCTGCACTGTCCAGGTCTTTTAGTGAGCCAGGAGCCTCACACTGACTACCAGCCACAGTATGCATGGCTCACTCCCTCAGACAGCTCCCTAAGCCAGAGCAACTCTAGCACATGCTCAGTACAGCCAAGCAGAAGTCAACCAGCTTTACAAAAGGGCAGACAGGGGACAAAGGGAGAGACCTGCAATCCTAGTACAACTTACAGGACAGTTGCACAGAGCTAGACTGCCCATCTTTTCAAAGACTATGTGATTTCAGGGAAATTGACAAATGTTGTGAACAGTCTCCTGTTAGATCTGGGAAGGTGATGGGTGGGTATCTTTTGGACAAGTACTCTCAGTGCTGCTGCCACCGGGGTCCTACTACCTTCTGCTCCAGATGGGTACTGGAACCGCGCTTCTGACTCTCTCCTCCCCGGGTATGGTGCACAGTTCAGTGGGAGCCCCTGCAGGGCGAACGTGGAGTTTCCAAAAGCTTTGACTGCTTGAGAATCCTCTTCACCTCCCGAGTCTCTGGGAACCAGGAGTCGCCTGATAGAGCTGGGCTGTCTGGGAATCATGTGGCACTCTGGACTCTGTGCCCTGGGTGGAGTTGAGGGAGCACCTTCCACAGCGCTGGCTGCCGCAGTGCGAGCTAAGGACCAAATGCGGGGTTTGTGGCCGCTTGGGTAGTGCACGATCATCGTGGGGCCACTTGGCTCTGCGGTAATGAAGTCAGCTTCCCCTGATTGCGGGGCCTCAGTAAAGGAGAAGCGGGGTAACCCCCGGCCACACTCTCTGCTCTCTAAGCAGCCCTCCTGAGCGGCGGTGCAGGGAGCGGGCAGGGGCTGCGCGGTCTTCTGACAATCTGCCAGCCTGCGTGCTGCTGAGACCGCTGCCTCCTCCTCTTCTGTTTCCTCCTCTTCCTCCTCTTCCTCCAGGTCTTCCAGGTCACTCAGCCTCAGCCCCCGGGCTTCCTGGCTGGCAGTAGCGTCTGTAGGAAATGAAGAGCGAGTGAGAAAAGCCTAGCACCCTAGGGAAACTCGCGGCAAGGTCCTACCCAGAGAAGCTTTTAGCAAGATGCACTCAGCATTCTCGCCATTCTGTCGCTCTCCCTAGCTCCAAAGCTGTCTGCCTGCCCCAGGGGAAGAACTGCCCGCACTGTCCCGCCTCTCAGATCTCCTGGACTCCCCGCTAAGCTAAGAAAAGGCAACTTTGCACTGTTGGAGTCTCTCGGTTATAAAAAAAAAGGAGAGACAGTTTTCTCTCAACTTCAGCACCCACGGGTGACTGGTGTCATGGTATTTAATCCAGTAAATATTTCCGTGTGCAGAGCATCATTTCCGCATGAAACATTTAGGAACTAACTACAGCTGTAAAGCCAAGCAAACGTCTTCCAGGGGAGATGACCTTTTAGAGAGCGGGGTAGGCAGGGACAAAGTGCAGAATATGGGGAGTGAGCAAAACTGAAGCCAAAGGAACTTGAGAGCTGCAGGGGGCGGGGGAGTCTTTCTGAGAAGAAGCATTGGAGCTGGAGCTACCCCATTTCTTTGTGAGGCACTGGTGCAAAGGCCCTGGGGTTTGCACTGCAATCCAGGGAAAGGGTGGGTGGAGCATCTTTTTAAAATAAAAATCTGTAGTAGCATAGGTGCCTTTGGGTCTTATGTTTACTGCCTTAAGGAAACCCACCAGGTGGGTTGGTGACTTGTCTTTACCTTTGGTGTCACCATTCAGGCATCCCAGAGAGTCTTCTCCTCCACCTTCTGTTTTCTTCTCCTCCCCACCCTTGTTCTTGGGCGCCCACGTCATCTTGTTCTCCTTCTTGAGGCGCCGGCGCGCGTTGGCGAACCAGGTGGACACCTGGGTGAGGGTCATCTTGGTGATGATGGCCAGCATGATCTTCTCGCCCTTGGTGGGGTACGGGTTCTTGCGGTGCTCGTGGAGCCAGGCCTTCAGTGCGCTGGTGCTCTCCCTTGTGGCGTTCTTCCTGCGGCCAGCGCTGCTCAACTCCACTCCACCATACCTGTGGGCAAACAGGGGCTGACTTTTCAGGCGGGAAACCAGAGGTCCGGTCAGCAGAAAGTTCAGGGGCCAGGAAATGTAGTTATGCTCCAACCCATCATTCACAGGCATGAGGGATGTCCAAAGGAAGCCAGCCAGTTTCTTACCTGTCATATTGATATTGCCCCAGAGCTGTCTCATAGGGGTAGTAGGCCCCTGACTGGGTCAGGCTGGGGGTAAAGCTTCCCGTAGCATCCTTAAACTCATACTGAGGATTCTGGTGCGAGAAGAGAAAGGGATTCAGGACTACACAGGAGAAGGATGCAGGTACCCAAGTGGCATCAACACCCCAGCACTACCCCCTTGTAATGGCTATATAATGTTAGGCATAGCTTTTTTAATTTCTGTGCCTCAGTTTCTCCCTTACTAAGATTGAGGCAAGGAAGTCATTCATGCTGGCAGAGTACTTGGTAGAATCCTAGGAACAGAATGATCAGTGACTGAGTTTCAGCTACTACAATGGCTCCAGCCTCTGGGTTTCTCATCACATATAGCCCTCCCCGGCATCATCATGGGAGAAATATCCCCGACTCTTGGCATGCTTGTGATTTGGGCAAATTACTTGAATACCTCTGCACCTCAACTACACACCTGCAAGTCAGGAATAAAGTTGATTTACCTACCTTAAAGAAGTATAAGAAGTACAAATGCTTTCTAAGCAGCGTGGAGTCCTACAAACTGTAAAGTGCTGGGAACTGGAATTTGTCCTTATTCACTATGCTATTTTCTCAGCATTGTCTGTCCCATTTAGCTCATCCCCAGACAAGGTCACAGCCGAGCCCATCTGTGCTGATTGTCTATACTCCCAAGCCCCAGTGTTCACCAAACAGTCCCAGGCCCCATTCCATTACTCACCAGTGTGCTGCACAGAGTGGGTGGTTCTGGGCCATAGGTCAGGTACCCAGGGTAACTCTGGGTAGCTGCATAGGGTGCTCCGTAGATGCCCAAGGCAGCGCCCAGCTCGGGCCGAGCACTGCCCAGGAGTCGACTGTCATAGGGTGTACAGCAAAGAGTAGAGACAGAAGTGGAGGCTGAGGCCACATCTGACACTGACCGAGGGGCCGTTTCGCAGCAAGTGGCACTGGAACTTGCAGACACCAGAAACTACAAGAACAGGAAAGGAGTCATTAGAAGCTTAAAATCCATCTGCTGGCTGCAGCCAGAGGAAATTATGCAAGGAAGCTGCCTGATGCCTTCATTCCTTCGTTCTAGTAACCAGATATCACCAGGTGCAGAATCCCTCTGTTGAGCACTGACATGGGGATTTCTTGATGGCAATTTACCCAAATTGCTCTTATAGATGCCCCTAGGACATTGCTAAGGCTCCGCAGTCCCAGGGATCTTCTGGAAATCAGATGAAATACTCATTTCCCAGCCCCCATGGGATTCTACAAAGGCAGAGTTAAAAGTTAGCCTTCAAGACCATCACCAGCGTGTCATTCCTGTCCCCCGCTGTACGAAAAGGGAATTCACCCAAGAGCAGAGTAGACTGGTCCAGGATCCCACAGCAGGTCCAAGGAGTCGACCTGACACTAAGTCCCAAGGAGAATGAAAAAAAATTATACACACACACACACACACACACACACACACACATATTGGAGAAAATGGAGAGCAGTGATGGGCATTCTCAGAATTCTCCAAGGAAACTCTTACCACTGCCCAACGACCTGTTTTGGGAATTGGAGGGAAGCGGAAATAGAGGGAGTTTAGAAAAGAGTGGGCTCTGAGATAGGGCCAAGGTCAACAAAAGAGCAGTGTGGTGCCAATGCTGTGGCCTGGAGCGCTTTGGTCTTCTCCTGAGAATACCCGGGTCACCTCGTGAATCCGTACAAGGGTAACCCGGACAGCAAGTTCCCTCGGATCCCACCCACCTCGAGCAGAGAGCGCGTTTCAGGTGGCACTCAGAGAGTGACAGCTCTCAGACTGGCATCAGGATGTCAGCGGGTGCTGTGGCATATTTCCCTGTCCCATGCACTTTCTGACTTCCCTTGGGCCAAGGAGAAGAGGAAGCTCGGGGTGGGGTAGTTACTGGGCATCCCTCTAGCCAGCCTCTGCCACCCCACCTCCAAATTAGACTACTCACCTGGGGTGCACCGCTATACGGATGTCCAAAGGGTGGGAAGGCCATAGCAGGGGCTCTCCAGGGACTTGATTCCCTCTTTCCTTTCGAGTCCCTTGCTCAGCTCCGCGATCCAATGATCCCAGCAGCGAGGCGTCTGGTTTCCTTACAGGGCTGCAGGATCGGGCTGCCAGTTCGTTGGCCAGCGGGGAGAGACTGGAGGCAGAGTCAAAGGCAGAGGGGCTGCCGAGTCCTGAGATTGGTAAGGCACCCCTACGGCCTGTGGGTTCCAGAAGGCAGAGGGGCCCATGGATCGGCAGAATTAGGAAGAAAGAGCAGGGTGCCAAAGGCGCGCTGTGGTAAGGTAAGGTACAGCGCGGCGTTGGGCTGTGAGGTTCCCGAAGTGTCCCAGTCCAAGGTGGCCAGAGGCTCAATGTGACGTCACGGTAATCCCGGGCCGCCAGAGGGGACCGTGGGCCCCGGGGCCCCGGGCCACCTAGTGTGCCAAGGGCAGCCAGCCCGTGTACACACACACACACACACACACACACACACACACACACACACACACACACTCTCGGATACACTCTTTCTTGCTCCGCGAGGTTTGTGCAACGGGCAAGAAACGTCAAAGACCCTGACCCTCTGCTCGCCGCTAGATTCTACCCTCTTTCGCCTGCAGCTCACGCGTGCGCGCGCACACAGACCCTCTCCAAATTCCCTGGGAGAAGTGGGAAATACGCCTCCCTGCGAGCCGCGCGGGCCCAGGGTGCAGCGTGCTCGCCTCCTCCCCTGCGGCCCCGGAGGAGGCAAGAGGCAAGCGAGGAGAGCGGGAGGAGAGAATACAAAAGAAGAGCCCAGAGGAAAGTGGGGGAATCAGGCGGGGGGGGGGGAGAAAAAGGAGGGAGAGGAGAGCTGAGGAGTCTGAAGGCAGGGTAGGCGGGGTGGGGGAGTGGGGTGGGCGAGGGCTGGGCGGAGGCAGAGCCGGAGCAGGTGGAGGAGAGCAGCGGCTCGCGGGACCAGCCTCCAACTGCAACCCATCTCCGCCTCTCCGCTGCACCAAAGTTTGTTGGTCCCTCCGGCCGGGAGCTCTTAGGGTTGGACCAGCTCCGGCAGTTTTGATCAAGGCCCCTGGGCAGCCCATCTGTGTCCTCGGGGATGTGGCTTGGGTCTCAGTTTCCCAAAATCCTTGGCTAATCCCAGCCCTGGCCAGGTCCCTGACCCCTTGGGTGTCTCTGCAGAGGTCTGGCCCTGGGCTAGATCGACGAGCGCCCCCTCCAGATCGAGGTGCAGCATCCGTTAGAGAGCTTCCGCAGATGCACCAAGTCTGATCCCTGGCATCTGTAGGCTGCCAGTCAAGAGTCTGGGCCATCTCCGCCGAAGGCCAAGCTTGGCTTCTTCCCGAGTGCCGCCCGCCGTGTCCGCCCCAAGCCTGGAAGCGGGACGAAGGCGTCAGGGCCCTAGGGCTACCGCTACACTCCTCTTGGGGTGGCGCTGGCGAGCCACAGTGGAGAGCTCTGGAGGGACACCCAGCTGGGCCCAATGGTGTAAGAAATTCCTTTGCTGGCTTCTCAAAAAATCACTGATGCCTCTGAAAGCAGGGGATTGCTTGCAAGACTCCCGGACAGGGGTGGCCAGTTAGCAAGTGCTATAGATTTTGCACACTTATAGGCTGACACTATTCCGAAGACTCCTACTTGGCACTACATGTCTAAGGAACAGGAGGGGCTTGCAGACTGGCGACGAAAGGTCTTAGGTGGCGCTGCTGCAGCACCTGGTGGGGTTTGTAACCCAGAAAGCCTTACCTTACACGGCAAAAGTGCACTTGACAGGTTTCCGACAGTTCTAGATCTTTTGCTACACCTCCTCCATGGGTTCCGGGGGTTTGTTCAAGGACAATGCTTTATTTTCTTATTGAAACTCGAGACGGTGTGACCCAGAGGGTACTGAGAGTTCTCAGTTCTTGCCAGGAAGAGGGACTTCAGCAAAAGAGGCAAGGTTGGGGTCCAGGGCAGGAAATCCCTTCGCAAGTTTGCCTCTGGCCTCTGGCCTGGTAGGCCACACCCAGTGACCTCTTTAGAGTGACACCTTAGGCTCCTCTTCTGTTTACCTCTCAGTTTATGCAGAAGAGGCAAGTTGCTTAAAGAGGGCACAAACCACTGATGAGTCTACAAATCCAGCTACTGCCACAGACCACGGTTACCTCCGGGAAACCTAGCTTTCAAACGGGGAGCATCCTCATTAGAAAAAGAATTATAGTCGTTGCCGGATTGACATAGTGGTAGAAAGTCACGGTAATAAATAGATTCCTTGATTTTTCAAAACCCACTTTGGAGCAGTCACCACTTTATAGCTTGGATGTTGCTAAGCTCTCTCCCTCTTTTTCAAAAGTAGGAATTGGAGAGGATTCATTAAATTAGTCCCTCGGGAAAGATTACTACTAATTAATTAATTGCAAACATTTCCAGAGGGAAGGTATGTCAATTGTAAAGTAATAAAATTAGTTAGTTGAAATACTTACTCAGCAAATCTGATTGCCCATTCGTTCCTAAGCAGAGGAAAAAATTTTTTTGACAGAAAAATGGGGACGGTGGTGGAGAAAAAAAACCTTAGCTCTGTCCCTTGGTGATACTGCAAAGTAGAAACTACCTTATAGAATTTATTGATTTTTCCACTGATTTATAAGACCTCTGGGGTGTCAATGCTATGCGCAGGGACTCTGGGCCTACCTCTTGTCTTTGCTCTAGGATTCAAGAAAGCCAAGAGAATTCTGAAAAGAAAAGTCAAAAATCAGTGGGAAAACAAATCAGGAAGAAGAGCTGAGCTCATTTTCCTTCTCCTGTACAACACATACGGAGCATGCTTTCTGCTAAGGCTCTGTGGTCTTCAGAGTTGCCCTATGGTGTGGTGCTTTTTGGCAGAATGGGTCCTGGGGAGGAGGACCAGCCCTGTCTCCTCAGTATTCACAACTTTGAGAGACCTTGGAAGGGCAGTCAACCACCTCACCCCCTCATATTGGTGGCACTTGGTTGTTAGAATCCATCCAGAAGTATTTTGTAGGAGTCCCTGAAAATGATTATTATGAGATGTGCCTCACGAGAAAACAAAAGCAGCCATTTAAGCCAATATATCTGGGGCAGGGAAGGCTCTATCTTGGAATGTCTGTCCTCTCTCTGTCTGGATTCTCACACCTATACCCTGGTGCTCTGGGCTTCTCTATCATGTTAGCTTTTCATTGCTTTTGCTCCATGCTGATTAATTTATTTTTTGGGGGAAAATCCCCAATTGTATATGTGTGCTCATAGACTCTTATTGAAGCCAGTAAATAAACTCATCAAATAGAGACACCCCTCCCACCGTTGGTTATATTTAAGGGAGTCAACAGAACTACTCAATGTCTTTTTGAAAAACAATGATATTGGTTCTTATGTGGTATTGTGCAATGTGTCTGCTAGTTCTTCTAGCCGTTCATTCAAACTAATAGGAAGCAAAGTGCACAGAGGCCCGTTTGGACCACAGAGAACGATATAACCCTCAGTGTTCATTTGAAGTTTATATTGCTCCTTGTCAAGTGATGATCTTGAACAAGTGGTGTAAAGGGTGTGTCTTTGAAAATAGCTTGAAGAACACCACCTTTAACAGGGGGAAAGACAATACAAACCGAGGAGAGCCGGACCATCCCGTAGTATTTGAGATTTAATACTGCCCCATGATTTCCTAGCTCTTTATACAGATCACTAGAGCTTATGGGGAGGCAAAGAGTAACCCCAATTACAGATGTAGTGAGTTAGTACAGGGGCATAGAGACCGTGCTAAAATACATTTAAAAAAAAGTATGGGGTATTTTTAGTGACTGTTTTTGAACTGAGAAGAATGAAATTTCGTCTAACCTATGCATGAATGAACAAGTGTATCTGAATAGATGCCGCATCTGGACAGATGCATCCATAATTTATACTGATCAGTCACCGCAGGTCTCTCCGAGTAAAGCCGAAATGAACACTAATTGTTTTGACGGAAGTAGTGTGCATAGCATCTGATAGAGAAACACAGTGAGTCCCTGCCTTGCCTGAATACATACTGTGGACAGAAAAGCTGGCATCAGAAGGGGAAAAGAAAAAGGTAGCAATTCCCAGGCGAGGGTGAGGTGCAGCTCCTCTGGAAGGAGGCAAAGAGAAAGGATTAACTTCTTAGAGATAGAGTATAAAACGCGACTGGATTGAGAAAGCGTCATTTGCAAGCATTGTATCTAGTTTAGTGCTAAAATGGATAGCTTGATAATAGCCCAATTCTTTTGTATTCTGTGAGCTCGGCAGCATTCCTAGACACCTTTGCCTTTTCTTATTATCGGCTCCTGAGGAGAACAGCGAGAGGCGAGACGAAAAGTCCAAGGTGCCACATAGCCAAGCAGATGACAGAGAAGAGGCCAGAATCCTGACCTCTGGATCTGGGGGCTTTCTGTAAAAGTGTTATTTTACATGCATAAAGTCAGATACAGTCACAAGAGGTTGCTGACTCCGGCTGAACTGTGTGAATTCGCAGTTAATGCCTCATGGTGACAGCATAATTTAGTACAGAAAAATCTGAAAAGATGCCGCTGTGAGCAAACAAGTTCCAGGAGGATTCTGCGTGTTGCGTGTTGCTCTGTTTTATGAAAGGGCTTACCGACAAAGCAAGTGATGTGGTTCATTCATTAAGATATGGAACAGCAGTCAGAGTCAGCTGTAACCGATGAGCACATACAAACGAGATGAGAGGAGGAAGAGGGGGAAAGGTTCTCTTTAAACAATGCAGCGAAGATGGCACCTCCATGACTGTACTGATTTAGAAAAATGGTAACAGAATTTAGTAACTGACTCTCTTCACCAAGAGGGCATTTTTTTTTTTGGTCTCTAATTTGTGCATTACTGAGCGGGGCCTGCTGTATTAATGTGGCACTTTCTGCATAGTCTCTGAATAGAGCAATTCTTGATCATTTTTGTCCCATGCGTGTTGACATCTTCCTAGTGATAGGATCCGGCATCTGCTCTGGTTTCAAGGAATTAAGCTTTAAAGTAAATAGCAGATGTATGGATTTGAGAACTGGAGAATGGATTTTGAAGCCAAAGTGTCTGGCAAAGAAACCCAAAAAAGCAATAGAGATATTAAAAAGCCAACCCGTAGGGACTCAAGGGTTAAGACTCTTCCCTTTGTGAAGGGGTGTGTCTGGGGATTGTCTGTGAGTATACGGCAAGGTAGCATAGTGGTCAGGACAAACAAGAAAGGGAAATACAATATTTCGGGCTTCAACTCCAGAAGTATGATGCCCAGTGTTAGCAGAAGACTGGCGAAGGTAACATTTATAAGGGCAGTATTTTGTCGTTCTTGACCCTATGGACTTCACCACCATAGAACATGTAAGACTGCAGTTAAAGGTGTGAGCAGGTTGGAGTTGCCTGCCACCTAGCTTGTGCAGGTCTCTGAGTAATCTTTCCTTACGTTTCCAGGCTGGAAGCTGGGCATTAAGCTGGGCATGGTGGTACATGACTTGGGAGGTCGAGGTGGGAAGATTGCTAGTTCTAGGGGTACATGTTAAGACTGTTTCAAGGAAACTCAAAATACAAATAAATAAATAAATAATAAAAAAAATAAGCAAAAGGTCTCAAGTGTTTCAGAGCTGGCCTGAAGCCTCCTCTCTGGTGTGGCCTGAGGTTTTGCTACTTTAAGGAAAAGGGAGCTTTTGTGAAGCCACGTACTGAACAAGGTAATTTATTACGAATGTTCACAAATCAATAAAACTATGGGAAGTATTATTTTTACAGAAAAAAAAAGAGAGAGAGAGAAACACATGAGACATGCCCATTAAGACACGGCCGTTCTAATATCTGTGCGGCTGCTTGGGTCTGCAATTAAAAACAGCCTGGCAATAAATCTTCTTGCAGTCTCTTTTAATGCTTTTAACTTTCCTGAAGGTTCAAATTGGTATCCCAAAAATGTGCCAGGACATTCGCAAGGTATTTTATAGACTCATAAATAAATACGGCAATTAATCTATGCTATATTTCTTTCATATTTGATGACAATTTATTATGGCATTCACCCATTCCACACACAAAAACTCTAATGCACTTAAAATCGGATTTCAAACCAAACATTTTATGGGAAAATATAGTATTGATCATCCATTTAAAGATATCGTGAAGATGATTCATAACCTGCTATAAAAAAAAGATCTCATGAGGATCTTAAAAATGAGCAGACTGGTGTGAGCATCTATTCATAAAAGCAGGGCCGTGGGGCCAGTCCCTCCTGGTTCTTTCGTCTATCTCTGAGTTTTCTCAGCACTGATTGCTTTTGCATGCTGCCGTTTCACGAGAAAAATCCCCTCCTAAGTCATGTTTCATCGTGACACAGGTTGTGGGATTTCATGAAGTTTTCTTTCCTGTGGCAATTTCATGCTGACATTCTATCTGCAGAAAGAGTTTGAGGGGCAATGGTAGATACCTGTGTTACTTGGGAGCTTAAGGGACTCTTGGGATGGGGTGGAGCCTGCTTTGGCACTTGCCTCACGACAAAGGTGATTAAATGAACGGAGGGCTTGTGTACTGTTTGAGGGGACAGTCCATCATAGCTTGGTGGCTGGAGTAGCTCTTGTCCAGACGGCAGGAGTGTGAGGTAGCTGGATTGACTGTCAGTGAGGAGAGAACGGAGGGAGGAAGAGAGGAGAGAGAGAGATACAGAGAGGCAGAGAGGACAAATGTTGGTACTCAGCTTGCTTTCTGTTTTGTTTTGTTTTGTTTCTGTCGAAGCTTCCAAGGAAGACTCAGGGTGGGTCCTACCTCCTCAGCTAAACCTCTCTGGAAATGCCCTCATGTCCACGGATCTAGAGGTGCATCTTCTAGGTGATTCTAGACCCAGCCTAGCTGATCATGAAGAAGACTCACCAATCTTCCCATCATGCTTGTTCGTGGTGTATCCTGAGATCTCAGCCCAGCATGGCCCCTGGGTTCTATAAGTTATCCACTATTTCATGTACTATGAGGCAGAAACGAGAATATAAGAAAATCCAAGGATGCTGGCCCCCTCTTCAAGGAGCACCCAGTTTATATGAGGAGAAGGACATGCGTGTTTACTCAACAGACATTTACTTGGTATCCACTGAACAGCAAGGCTCCTAAGAAACTAGGATTCATCACTGGACAAGAGCATAATTCTGACTGTGTTAAATACTTTGAAATCAGGCGGGTCTCACCCAGCACCATAATAATTTGGGGGTAATACCTAGTAATTACGGAATACTCAGAACCTTTAACTGTGGGAGTGTATGTGCTTTATATCACCCTCATTTTGAGCCTTCCCCAAGCAGTGACTGAGCACCTTTTAAAGATTACTGAATTAAGGGGTGGATGTTGAGAGATCAGCAGGAGAGTTAGAACCAGTCCCATCCTAACCCACCTTAAAGTTTAGCTGTAAGTCTCTATTGGAAAAGCAGCTAGAGTGTGCTGTATCTTACAGATTTTTACCTACACATGCTTCGTCTGTCCAAGCTGTTTTGTTTCTGTGTTTGGCTTCTCTAATGTTTTATGTCAATGTAATGCCAAGCATTTTGCAGAGAGTTGAGACAGACAAATGAAGTTGTTTTGTGTCCTGTGGATGGTCAGCTGATATGGTGAAGTCTTGATTCAGTGAATAACTAGTGCCCTCCATAATGTTTAGAGGATGAAATTTCTCAAAGCCCTGGACTTGATGGGGTAAACAACAGAATATATCATGATGTAACATTAGGATATTGGTCCCTTGGTTACTTCAAATCTATACATGGCATTTGCTGTACAACTATCACTTCATGCCTGGCCCTCTTATATCCTCTTGTATACCCTCCCTCCCAGACCCAATGCCCTACAGACAAGATGTCTAGGGATTTACTCAAGGCTCAAACTGTTCTTCATTTGCAGAGATGGGGACATGGGGGGACTGCGGGGTGGGGTGGGGATAGATTTGACAGAGACAGCATGAAATATACAGGGCAGGATTAGACTGTCCATGCAGACTGGAGAGTATAAAGCATTTCCTGTGTCACTCCAGCTTGAGGGCAGGGGTAGAGCAGAGGGGAAACCTGCGATGATAATTATGAAATATAAATTTATACACATATTACAGGAGCCTCTAGAGTAGACGGGAACTGAAACCCCTTTTACATTACCAACACCACAGGGATCTGGAAAGGTAGGAGGGGGATTAAGGCCGTCTTTCTGCCTCAAAACTAATTTATAGCTGTAAATGGTGTGGTCAACAGACAAGGGAACACCAGTGAACAGAGTTTCTATACAGAAGCTCAGGTAGCCAGGCTTGAAGGGAGACAAGTGCAGGGCTCTGGGATCCAGCCCTGACTAAGTTTTTGATTGCTTGGGAAGCTTTGGACAAGGCTCTTCCTTTCTGGAAGCCTCAGCCTACCCATCTGCAGAATGGAGATGAGACATTGAGCCCACTGATCTTCAGAGGTTCCTTAGACTTACATACTTGTAGAAGGCATATCATCATCATCATCTTCTTCTTCTTCTTCGTCTTCATCTCCTTCTTCTTCTTCTTCTTCTTCTTCTTCTTCTTCTTCTTCTTCTTCTTCTTCTTCTTCTTCTTCTTCTTTTTCTTCCTCCTCTTCTTCTTCTTCCTCCCCCCTCCTCCTCTTCCTCCTCCTCCTACTCCTTCTCCTCCTTCTTCTGGTGCTCTAAAATCATCTGTACCTATAAACATGAACTTTCTAGAAAGATTATTTTTTTTGATCTAGGCTCACTGTGTAGTTTAGGTTTGCTTAGAACTTGCTCAACTGGGTTTGAATTCTCAACCTTGGATGCTGGAATTACAAGCCTACCCTGACACGCCTGGTTCTGGAAAGGGTCTTCCTGCCCTGGGTGGAAGAGCAGTATCTTTTGAAACCCCAGAAAGTCTCATTTCCCAAGACTCTGACCAAGTCTGCAAATGGGGCCAGTTTCTCTATTCAGAAAACTATAAAGAAGTAGCCACACAGTTGGAAAGGGGACAGAGAGGGTGAGATGACCACTCAACCAAGTGTGCTTGCCCTCGGCTTTCTCTTGCTGGAGTGGCTTTAGGTGGACATGGGCACTGCTTCCTTTGCTGGGGAAGAAATAATACATTGTTACGTGACCCACTTCTAGTCATCTAGGAAATCTGTAAGAGGGGTTTGGGGAAAGCATGTGTTTTCAAGGTAAAATAGGACAGGTTTACTGATGTTGTCTCTATTTATGAACAAGGATATGACTGAAGCTGCAACACTCATCCATACTTTCCATCCATCCATCCATTCATTCAACCATCCACCCATCTACCCATCCATACATCTGTGAACCATCTGTCTATCCATCCACCCATCTATCCACCCAATCATCCATTCATCTAACATCCATCCATCCTCTGTCATCCATCCATCCATCCATCCATCCATCCATCCATCCATCCATCTATTCTATCCATCTATAATCCATTCATCCTCAAATCCTTTCTGCCCCTACCCCTTCCTCCTTTTATCCGTCCATGTTCCTCAGCATTTATTCTGCACTGGCTAAAGTTTTACAGTGCCAGGAGTTGATTGTGAACGGAAGACAAAGTGCCCATTTACCAAGATGGCATGGTAAAAGACAGATGATAAGCAGGTGAATAGGTAAGATACACAGGTGGTAGATGAAGATAAATTCTGTGGAGGGAAAAATAAAGCAAAGAAAGGCCATTACCAGGAATAGAAGATGCTGCACAGAACTCCTGGACCCAAGGAGCCAGCAAGCCACTGCTCCTGCTCTCCTAACTATGTAAGACAAACTGGTTTTGCTCCAGTCTCTGTTAATTTGGTTTTCCATTACTTATGGCTGATGGATTCTCGAGACAGTGCAGTGGAGGTAAAAAGAGACAGAGGTCATCTGATTATTTTATCCCCCACTTCCCAGAGGCATGAACTTCTAAGAGATTCCTCCCTGACTTCCAGAAATCTTCCATGTTAACACAAGCCCTATAAGTATAAGCTGTATATACAAGCTCCCCACTTCTACATACACACACTCGAGCACGCCCTCTCTGTCTAGGATGGTCATAGGATCCCGCATGTGAGCAGTCATTATTACCTGGCACAGCAAAGGAACAGCCTGGCCACTTATAGCTCTGTTATGCGGAACACGGCAACCTTTAGGTTTTAGTTTCCTTCTCGGGGAATAATAAGTCTTGTGTGCAGGTTTATTGTGATAATTTACTGAGTTACTCTATAAAGCACATAGAAGTGTGTTCAGTACATCATAAACAGGCAAGATATCTTAGTAATTCTACATGCTTCCAGTGTGATTCTACTATTTTTCTTTGTCATGTACCAATCTATTCTTCGAACTCGCCAAAAGGCACAGAGATAGCCTTCTTTTTCACGTGTGCTCAGTATAGAGGACGTATGTAACCTTTCTTAGCTGTTCTTGATGGAGCACCATGTTCTTACACAGACTCATGCTCACACCAAAGCTGCCCAACAGCAACAGGATTGCCTGTTCAGACGGGGCTTCGTTTCTTCCTTATTATTCTTCCCTTTAAATGCTTTCCTCCTCGGCTACAGGTGTACCCTGTAGACGTTTCCCTTCGGGGAAAGGCATGCATGCAGGGCAACCTTGATAAGATCCTCTCTTTCAACATTTAAGAACTGATTCGTCGAGCTGGGGAGATAGTTCAGCAATTAAGAGCACTGGCTGCTCTTCTAGGGGACCTGGATTTTATTCTCAGCATCCACATGGTGGCTCACAACCTTCTGTAACTCCAGTCCCAGAGGATCCAATGCATCCTTTTAAAAGCCTCTGTAGGTACCAGGCATGCATGTGGTACACAGACATACTTGCAGCCCAAACACTCATATACATGAAATAATTCTTATTTTAAAAATAAAAATAAAGAAACTGATTCTATTTAGGCTTCTCTTCCACAAGGTCACATTTCTTAAAATAAACCCAGAGGTTTTCCTTGCTCAAGATGCATGATAAGATAATTTGGCATCCTTAATCTT
>BTHU01000020.1:19465000-19597500 GCA_036184795.1 Tokudaia tokunoshimensis | reverse complement strand
TATTTGTGTTCTTGATTCAGACACTGAGTTGGGTCTACTGAAGGGCAGCAGGGATGGATGTGGTACCAGCCATATTCTTAGACAACCTGATGTCAATCAGGGACCACAGTCACTGAAGACTGCAGTACAAAGGACAATGTCCCCACTTGATGTCACAGAGATGTCCCCTGGACTGGGATACTTATTCACAGCTGTGCATCAAGGATAGTGACAGCTTCTTGGAGCTAATGATATTGTCTCTAAGAGGAGGAGAATAATTGTCTAAGACAGGAGATGCCCAAAGTATGTGGGGGAGTCACACTCATCCTGGTTAGTCCAGGTAAGGTATTGTGAGACAACTGCACCCAATGTATACAGCTTATCTTCTGCTGCTGTTGCTCTTCGAACCACTGTTAGAACTGACTGATAGATGTTTAGCATTTGAGATATTTCAAGTACCATGATAAACATGTTTGAGACATGATCTCATTTGATAATCATAAATACTGTCTGTGTGCAGGTTAACTGGTAAAAAGGTATGTAGTGGCTGGATTCTCCTCTAAGTCAAGGGGAAAGGGGCTTTTGTAAATCAAGGTACTTAACGTTCACAAATTCAGAACCTGCTTTGCCATTGGCAGGAAGTTATGAGAAGGCTAGGGGCAAAATCCCAAGGCTGGGTTCTGCACCCACTTCTGTCCTTTGAGGAGTGTTACATAAGGGACTTAATCTGTCAGGGCCACAGTTCCCTCATTAGGAGAAGATGATCATATCCACTGCTCAGAGTTTGCAGTGGAATGTTTAATTACTTTATGTGTGGAGGTCCAAAGAAAATTCTTGTGAGTCACTTCTCTCTTACAGGGGCCCTGGGGATTGAACTCAGATCATCAGGCTTGGCAGCAAGTGCCTGTACCTGCTGAGCCAAGTCAGTGGCCCTACCATGAGAAATTTGGAGCTGTGCTGCAGAGGTTCTCAGGTAGCTTTGTGATCAAGAACAAGCTGTATCATCAGGATGGAGGGAAAGGACTTCAACGTCTTACGAAGCTGCTCGAGACAGAGCATCACAGGCCTGACCATCGCTACTTCAACCCGCCCTAGGTCACACACCCCGCTGCTATTGCTCTGTCCCACCCAGGAGACCCACAGGACCTGGGGTTCCACAGAGCAGCTTTGTGTTGGACTCTAAGGTCCACCCTTAGGCTATCCATCTCAGAACTTCTGCGGGTGCAGCACAGCCATTAGTATTTGGTTGGGACTAGGGTCAGGGGAATGAGCTACCTTTGGTTGCAAAAACCTTAGGACACACTCAAGGAAGTCAACTTCATTTCGCTTTTGTCCTCAACGAGTCTCTCCTTAAATGCTGTGCACGGGGAAGTCCCTGGGCTTATCAGGTCATGGCTCCCCAGAAGAGTCCAATGGCCAAGGCAGTTTAGGAATTGGGAAAAATGATGAGTTTGCATCATGTATTTATGGGTCAGAAGTACTGTGACTGCTAGCTGTGCTTCTCTCTCTCTCTCTCTCTCTCTCTCTCTCTCTCTCTCTCTCTCTCTCTCCCTCCCTCCCTCCCTCCATGAGCCCCTCTAAGCTTCCTAACAGGTTGAATGGTCTGTTCAGCCACAGACTGTCAGATCACTGCACTGTTCACCAAATAATGAGTCCCAAGGGCCCATGGGTTAAAAAGACTCACTTTCTTAAGTGAATAGATTACGGCACCTTTCTCTTGATTTTTCTTAGGGAGCCCTTTGTGTCTCAATGACTTGTAAGATTTCTTACCAATAACTGGGTATTCCACAAGAGCAGAGAGTCTGCTTTCATTAAAACAAACCAAAAAGATAGCCCCCAGAATTCTGTTCCCTACTTCCTCAATCTCTGATTATTTATAACAGACTCCCCCCACTCCCAGAAACTGCTTTGGCTTAAAAAGTGTTGACCCCTCACTATGTTGGAGATGGCTAATTTTGGTTATCCACTTAACATACATGGGAAATGGGAATCTCAACTGAGGAATTGCCTCTATCAGATTGGCTTGCACACATGCCTGTGGGTCATTTTCCTGAGTGCTACTTGATGTATGAGCACTATGAGGGGGTGCCATTCCTGGGCAGATGGACCTGAGCTGTATAAGAAAGTTAGTTGAATGAGCTATGGAAAGAAAGCCAGTATGCAGCATTCCTCAGAGGTCTCAACTTCAGTTCCTGCTTCCAGGTTCCTGCCTTGAGCTCCTGCCCTGATTTCCCTCAGCCATAGACTGTAACTTATAATCGAGAATAAACCAATGGCTCTTGTGACCTCTTTGGGAGTCAAAACATCCTTTCATAGGGGGCGCCTGAGACCACTGGAAAACATAGATATTTACATGGTGATTTACAACAGTAGCAAAATTACAGTTATGAAAAATAATTTGATGGTGGTGAGGGGGTCACCACAATGTGAGGAACTATGTATATTAAAGAGTCTCAGCATTTGGAAGGCTGAAAGGTACTGGAATTAACCCTTTCCTTCCCCTAGTTGGTTTGAGTCAGTCAGTAGTTTTTCACAGCAGCAGACACAAACTAGAACAATATGTACAAGGAAACTAAGCAGGGTCAAGGCCCACAGTTCTTTCATCCTATATCTGACTCTGGGTCACCCGTGTACCTCTGTATCTAGGCTTGTTAATCACTCAAGAAGTACGAGGAGTGTCTCAGTCAGGGTTTCTATTCCTGCACAAACATCATGACCAAGAAGAAAGTTGGGGAGGAAAGGATTTATTCAGCTTACACTTCCATGCTGCTGTTCATCCCCAAAGGAAGTCAGGACTGGAACTCAAGCAGGTCAGGAAGCAGGAGCAGATGCAGAGGTCATGGAGGGATGTTTCTTACTGGCTTGCTTCCTCTGGCTTGCCCAGCTTGCTTTCTTATAGAACCCAGGACTACCAGCCCAGAGATGGCAGCACCCACAAGGGGCCCTTCCCCCTTGATCACTAATTGAGAAAATGTCCCACAGTCGGATTTCACGGAGGCACTTCCCCAACTGAAGCTCCTTTCTCTGGGATAACTCCAGCCTGTGTCAAGGTAACACACAAAACCAGCCAGTATAGAGGAGTAAACGACTAGAAATTGGTGCTGCCTAAACTAGCTGGTTCCCCTTCGTGCTGAAGGAAATTTCCTGTGCATGTCTTATGATGTTCTCTTCCAACGCCCCACCCCAAACCAGCCACAAGTCTCCAGTCAATATTTTCAATCTGTAGTCACCTTGAATTCCAGGAGCAGCTAAGCCTCGTAGGACAGACTTCTGACCACAGTAAGGTCATGTCCTGATGCAGGAGCCATCTCCTGAGACCTCAATGTCATCCTCAAGCAACCAAGGACGTCTTCAGATCCCTTTATAGAACCAGAACAGTGATTGTCACCGACCAGATCCCACCTTGGCTCAGGCTGCTTAATTCTGCACACCTTGTGCCCCTGGCCCAAGTCTAAGTCAACTTAAACGCAACGCTCATGTCAGGATCCTGAAGATGAACGTGGGGGTCCCTGAGATCCCTTTATTTGTTCTTCCCAACGTGCATCAGTTAAACCCCATTCTCTGCTTCTCACCATTAATCCTTTCTTCAAAAGACATTGTAGGATGGGGGCCAAGCTAGTCCTTCTAACCCCAACTTGTGCCCTCAAACTCCACATATAGTTCCATTTGTCATATCATGTTACAACATAAGTGGTCCTTCTCTGATAAGGTGAAGGTCATGCTTATTTGGTTTTATAGCCTCTCTTGGGTGCTTTCATCATGAGTCCCCAAGATCTGCTCTAGGAACCTAAAGGTGCAGTTTCTCCTTGTTCTCTTGGAACTGCCTGCTGACAGAGAACCCACTCCCAGAACTATACTTCACACACACTAGTGACACAGACAACATTTCTTACAGTGACCTCTGGATCTTAGGTCTCTACTTTCAGCTACTATGAAGTTGACGATGCTGATGACCATTGCATGGGGCAGGATGCACAGAGCTTTCTCCTACCATGCAAGTACAGAGGCCGGGTGAGGCTCTGGCTTCAGAGTGGTTCAATCATATGGGGAAAGTCAGAGTCTCCTGTTCTATCAAGGATGGCTGGGAGGATAGGGTCTACGAGGGGCCTTTTTTCCAATCCTAGTTGGTATTTGAGACTGAGGAAAGTTTGGAGCAGAGGAGGGAACACTGAAGGAGAGGCCTGGTTCAGCTTGACATCGGATATACTTCTGCCTGCCTCTGTGTGGAGACAAATCTATGAAGGAGGCCTGTGATTCAGAACTGTATAGCAACCAAAATCTTTTTTTATTAAAATGTTCTGTGCTTCAGGATAAGGGGGAGTTAAGCTGATCTGTCGAGAAGAGGATGTTTGCCGAGAGCACACTATTAGATATTTTGTCTCCTTTAAAATAATACTAAGAGATGGGCTTTATGTCTCTCTGCTCTATATTGCAGCTTGAAGAAACCGGCCAGGAGAAGAGATCATGGATCTCTGATTCACCGAGCACCCAGGACTGCCCCACCTCAGCAGTTTGCAAGCCATAGCAAACAAACAGGACATAACTCTCGAAGACACAACCCTCCATTCCAGGAGACAATATCTTCAACTCTGTCACTGAGTTATATATAGTTTCCTTACTACAAAAGGTCTTATCGAGACCATTTATTTATATAGAAAATAGGGCCTCATGATGGTTCTCATTAATCAAGGTTCTGCCTTTCACACTGGTGTGTTCAAACCCCATTAGCATGTGGGAGAGAAAATACATACGTTTGATTATTCCTAGGTGCCTTGTGATTTAAAAAGGAAATAAGGGGGCATGGGCCCTGGGTGGCAAATCCTTTAAAGTGATTGCTCCTTATGGGTTGCATACAGAGTTTTGTGTTTTTCTGAGCCTGTAAAGGTGTCTCATAACATGTTATGGTGGTCCCCACGGCAGACTTCAATAATAAATAACCATTCTCTTAACTGGTGAAATATGTATTATTTTTCTCCTGTGAACTCAGGGCCTCTCACACGTGATTCTCCAATTGCAAATAATAAGATGTGGTCGAGACTGGTATTCTAATTCAAGAAGCAACTTGACGAAATGTCATGTTTAAATCTGCATGAAGTCTGGGACTTGGAGTGATACATCCATGAGCAGCAAGTGACTCCCTGTATTCCCAAATTTGAAGGCTTGCGGGAGTCTGAACTTGGCCATTTAAATATCTCTTGGTACTGCTGTCACAGGGCTCTGCTATGAGCCATCCTGCAAAGCGGCAGGCATGAGAGGGTGTATCCTTACACAGCTTATTTTAAGCCATAGTAGCAGAGTATACCAAAGGCAAATTTATGTTTAGAGCTATCAATAAAACATAATGGAGAATCTGCTAAATTAGTAATCACGAAAACCTACCCAGTGCTCTCTTGCCTGCCTTTTGCTTTTAATATTACAAAGCAACTTTTAAAGCATTTGCTTTTGGTGGAGGGTGGTCTCCTAAGACAACGTAGACTTAAACATCTCAGAGGTACCCCAAGGCCTTCTTTTTTGGATCGAGGCATCAAGGGAGAACTAAACTAAAATCTAATAATGGTTTTAAGTTAAATGGCTTCAAGTGCCGCCAGAGGCTTTACAACCTGATGTCCGTCAAGGAGCCGTGGTGCTTTATCAGCTAGATGGGAAAGGGCATGTTTGTCAGCAGCTGTGATTAAGGCAAATGAATAGATGGTTTCACTGGGTTGAAGAGCTCTGTATCTGTAGCCTGGCTTTGGAAAAGCTACACATGAGATAATGTAGCCAAGAGGACTGCAGGCTCTCCAGCTCACCGAAGCATTTGGGATTCTTCTGAAAGTGTGAGGAAGATAACCTGGCTAGGGGGTGGCAGCCTGTGGAAGTCTCAGATGAGGGCAAAAGGATTTCACACTTGTAGCTGAAAATATTGGAGCCCTGCCCTCCTGGAGCCCCAGAAAGCAGCCTGCAGACAGGCCTGGGTGTGGTTTCTTTTGGATGCCTCAATAAGTTGCAAAATGTCAGTGGGCTAGAAAACAGACAATTATCTCCACGTAAGCTAGTACAGCATGCATGAGCACTGCACGGCTCCCAGGTCGGCCAGCAAAGTGTTTGCATTTGCTTTCTACTCTTAGAACTCTTTCTTTCTGAAAAATATTACCCAGAGCTCTGATTTTACACATCTATGTCTATATCTATGTCTATGTCTATAGACATATCTATATCTATAGACATAGATATAGACATAGAGAGAGAAACGAAGAAGAAGAAGAAGAAGAAGAAGAAGAAGAAGAAGAAGAAGAAGAAGAAGAAGAAGAAAGAGAAGGAGGAGAGGGAAGAGAAGAAAAAGAAAAAAGAGGAAGAGGAGGAGGAGGAGGAGGAAGAGAAGAAAAAGAAGAAGAGGAGGAGGAGGAAGAGGAGGAAGAGGAGGAGGAGGAGGAAGAGGAGGAAGAGAAGAAAAAGAAGAGGAGGAGGAAGAAGAGAAGAAAAAGAAGAGGAGGAGGAAGAGGAGGAAGAGGAGGAGAAGGAGGAGGAGGAGAAGGAGGAGGAGGAGGAGGAGGAGGAGGAGGAGGAGAAAGCTCTGGTTAAGGTGAGATGGGGGGGCTAGGATCCCACCCACTGACACCCCAGCTTGCCTCCTCCCACAGCTCCTCCAGATGCTCAAGGGTCCCAGCAGGACAGATTTTTAAAACTGCTGCCTCACTTTAACCTCCCGTGCTTCCCGCTCAGAGGCAGGTAACCGAGGGAGGGCAAGTGACACATCTTAACCTCATGTGCTTCCCGCTCAGAGGCGGGTAACCGAGGGAGGGCAAGTGGCACGTCCAAAGTGACACAAAGAATGCAGAGGAACTCTGTTGTCAGATGAGCTGTGGTGAGTGCTGCAGCTAAGACATCAGACTGAACTCGGGTTAGCCTCCCTGCAGTATGATTGGCCAGCCTAAGAAGCCCTGCCGCCGCCTTGTCTTTCCTGTATGTTTGCCTTGTTTGTTCTGGAGGCAGGAAAGGACATTGACCATCAATCCAGCTTCAAGAAGACTACAGGGGACCGTTTCCATCTTACCATTTTGTCTCGATTAGCTAAGTAATTGTTGAGACAGGTCTTGCTTTATTGTCCAGGCTGCCCTCCAACTCACTACCTTCCTGCCTCAGCTTCCCAAGGGCTGTTGTTGTCTTCATGCGTTGTTCTCATGGGTCTTCAAGGACTACACAGTCTAGATTCGCACCACCACACCCAGTTTCATTGTTTTGCTTTGAAATAATGAGTGCTTTGAAATAATTATAGCCTATAATTTTACATTATCATAATTCTGAAGCTGGGGTGTTTGTTCAGCTTCTGTGCTGTTATCAATACAGATCTCCCAGAGTTCTCCCCACTCCAGTTAGGAGCTTGAGTTCTGCCTGAGTGCCCCCCACCACCCGATTTGATGACACAGCACAAATGCTGCTACTCGGTCACAGTCCCTGGCAATTTTCATGTGTACAGAGAGAAAATGAATTCTCTGAGTTTCTGAGTCACTGGAGCCTGCTTTCCCACAACTCTGCAATTAGACTCTGCCTCCAGATGTGTATAACAAACAGGGCTTACTGCAGGCTTTGAGCTTGAAGTGTGGACTCACAGGGATATGTGGTCACCAATTCTTAGCCTAGGAACAAGTCACTTGACTGTTCTAGCATCTCAATATCTTTTTCTGTGAAATATAGAGTATTAGATGGTGCCATCTCTTGAGGCTACTTTAGCTGAAGTTTGAACTCTCTGAGACTCCATCCTAGAAAGTCAATTGCCAGTCACTCTGTCTTCCAGTACAAGGATGTTGGGCTCTGAATGAGGAAGAAGTAGCTAGAAGTTTCAGGGCAAGGGAAGATGGCACCCATCACTAACCACTGCCCCCACTTTCCATATAAATGGCCCCAGAGCTACAATCCCCAGTAAGTGGCTCTCTCCATCTTCCACTTGGCACAGCACCTGCAAGTTTCTGAGTATCCTGGTACAACAAATTATCACAAAACCTTACTCTTCTCTGGACCCATGAGCATCCTTTCAATGACCAACCCATGAAGACAGTCAGAGTATTGCTGCTGTCTATCTATATATTCTACTAGCTACTTTGAGGCACCATTTTAGTCTTTGCTTCTATTCTACCCACCTCAACAATCTATGTGTAGAGATTTATTCCAATCCTGAAGACTGGGTTCCTTTGGATGTTCTTTGTCCCCTATTGGGCTGATCAATGGCAGAATTTGATGCATGATTAGAAGCAGTTTTAGACTGCCTCTAGAACCCCAAGGGGGATGGGACAGAAGAGGAAACAATGGCTCCAGAAGGCAGGGGAGATTATCAGGAGGGTACAAAGAAAAGGAGCAATGGCTTCAGGTCCTGGGATGAGGAGAGGACCAAAGATTACGGTTTCGCTTTGGGAAGAGAACTTCAATGATAGAGGGACTGGGACCATCCAGGGCAAGGCATGTTTCCTTTCCTTTGAAGGAGATTCATTAAGAATAATTCTGGTCAAAGATGGGAGCAGGGCAGAGCCATCTCTGAATGTGTCCTACTGCTGCGAGTCTCTCCCAAGCATCAGAGAACTGCTTTCTTTGAATGCTTAGACACTCCTCCACTAAACTCCACCTGTGTGGCTCTTGGATGTCCCCGAGCAGGTGTGTGGTCATGTTTCTAGCACACATTTATTTACTCACTAGCTCTTACTTTCCCAGGAGCCTCTTGTTTTTGTGACTCTGTGTAGTTTGCCAGCATTCATGGCCCAAGGAAGGCTATGAACACAGCAGAGTTAAGCTAACCAGTGAACTTCATCCCCTGACCATGGATATTGGTTCAGGGTGGGTGTGTGGCTTCAGCTGCTCTGGTGATATTTTTCTTAGAACTCTTTGCGTACATAGAGACAAAGGGTCTTACTTCTCATCTAGAACAAAGAATCAGGAAGCTCTCTAGCTACTGCAAGCTACGCTGGGACTTCAAAAAAGCTTGCTGAGTTTGGGGTCCTCACCAAGCCAAGGACATAGAAAACTCAAGACTGGGAAGTTGGATCCTGAGTTACGCCTTTCCCGAGGCCTCCACAGATCCAATCATATATCTTATAGGAACAGGAGACCATCTGAATTAGGAATTCATTGAAATCCAAAGTCACAACTTGGGAGGCTTGGTGGTCACCATTGACACCCTGTGTGCTCACCAGTCCTGTGTGACCTCAGAGCTCCAGTTCTTAACCTCTTTATCTAGAGAGTGAGAAGGTGGATGGAACACACAGTTGGAAGAGCAAGGTTTGTCACTCGTTGGGGACTTACTGCTTGCCTTCTGACTCAGCAGTTTTGCAGATACAGCAGCTAACTTTGTGGTTCCAACACCATCCTGAGTCAGTAGCAGGGAAAGAGACACCCAGAGAGACTGAGCCACCTGCTTAAGGACTCACAAAACAATAAGAAAACAAAAGAGCTCTGATTAGATGTATAAAACACATGACACACTATTTGTTGTTGTTGTTGTTGCTGTCATTTTGTTTTGGGGTTTCTTAACAGACCATGTTTTATTCCAAAGCATCAACTGTAGTTCTGGACAAAGATCAAGAACCTATCATGCTTGCATTCAATGACTGATTTAATGAATGAATGGGTGGATGAATGAGTGACTGATGACCTCCAAGGGCCCATCCTTCTCTAGAGACCTCAGAAATCTGCCTTGTGCTCTTGGCCTAATGAGGTTCCCAGCAGCATTTCTTAGGTGAAGGGCAAGTCCGTTTCTCCTCCTCTGAACTAAAGCTGGCTCCCCTTGCTGCCCCCCACTAATGAGGGGACACAGCCCAAGGGGACTGGATCTCCAGGCTAATTATTTTCAGGCTGTTCTGGCCACAGGATTCAAAATATGCAGCTATTGTTGGTGTCTTACATCCCACCGCCGTTGCCCTTGTCAACTTCCAAGGGCACGGAGCCCTGGCCCAATGGACTCGCCCTTTCAAGGTCAGACTGACAGCAAACACAAACTTAATTGAGCTGGAATAATATATTTTCTCCCTTGCTTGATGTGCAGGTGACAATACTTAAGATATCGACACGCCTTAATACTTTTAAATTCCGTTGTTTGCTGACCAGCAGCAGCAAACTTAAATTGACCAACCTACCCTGCCCAGCTGGGGATCAAGGGATCAGCGCTTAATTTCATTCCCTGAATAAAGAATTTTTTTATATCCACATGGAAATATCAGAACATGAAAGGTTAAATCAATATGGAGTTTTACATTGCTTAAAGGGCATTTGCATCAAAGCAGCTCCAAATGCAATTCACTTGTTTAATGAATTTTTTATGCTTATTTAATGAATTTCACAAAGGTTTGGTGTTTTTCATAAAATGGATAAGGACTTCCAGTTTTATGAAATAATAAAAATGGAACTGAAGTTATGAAATGAGCAATCTCATTAGTTAGGCATGATATATTCATATGAAAATGTACATGTCTCTGTATTATTGCCTGGCCGCCATTATGCCAATAGTGGCTTGTTATAATAACATGGTAAATATTCCTCTAGTTAAGATATCAAGAAGTGACAGAAGGAAATTGCATTTTCTTCCCATTTCTAATAATGACATAATTAATGCTCATTTAAAATAATTACCTGGGCATTGTTTCCCAGGAGTGCCGGGGCCGCGCTCGCAAACGCGCCTAAGATTCTCAGCACAGACGATGGTCCTTACCTTTAATTACTTATTTGTTGAGGCGCCGTGATCTGCAAGGCTTCCCTTCAGTGTTTTGGTGCACAAACAGAAATACGCAAGACTAATTGTTCTAGATACAGAAGGAAATTCTTGTGCTTAAAAGGAGATGTGGCAGAGAGAAAGAGAGAGAGACAGAGACAGAGGCAGACAGATACAGAGAGAGGGAGGAGAGAGAGAGAGATTATATTAATTCTTCCTGCCTGGGCTCTGTTTTGAGGCCAGTTACACATTTCTTTGGGTTCGGCACTTCTTGCAGAGTTTGATGTGCAGCTCTGAGACCTACCTAGGGATTCATCTTTGATGTTCAGAGGTCAGAAAGTATCCTCGTTAACAACTCTGGCTTTGAAACACAGATCTATGACTGTAGACTGTTTGACCACGGGCAAGTTACTTAACCTCTCTGAACTTCAGCTGAAAAATAAGCCTCGTTCTCGCTGGCTCCCCCACGAGAGGGGTGTGGGTGATGTTAAATAAGGCCATGCAGATAAAAGCCCCAAGCACAGTGGCTGGCAGAAGCCGGCACCACGTTGGGTCCTCTCAGCTGTCTGGGTAGCTGTGCGCGGGTGGGAAGCTGCACCTGAGAAACAGCCCGCATCGCAGCTGGGTCAGCCTCAGTGGGGAGACTCCGAGCCATTTCATCTTTCTCTTTCTTATTTCAGAGGGAAGGCGACTGCAGCTTCTCTTGCATTTGACAACGATATTAACCTCAGCAGTCCTAGTCACACAATGCCACTGAACTCATTCTGGGCTGCTCCCGTGTTGTCGACAGTCATGGGAACACCGAATTGAACATGTTCAGGGCCACCCACTAGGTGCTGGCATCAGCTGAGGCACCCTAAGAAAAGGGCGGGTGAGACAGCTTAGCAGGTTAACGGCTTACTGTGCAAGACCCGAGTTCAGCCCCCAGAATGCGCATAAAGGCAGGAAGAGAAAATGGGTCTCACTAATTGGCCCTCTAACCTCCAAAAGTGTGCTACGAGTAGATGAATAGATACGTAGATGGATGGATAGATAGATGATAGATAGATAGATGGATGGATGGATGGATGGATGGACAGACGGACGGACAGACAGGCAGGCAGATAGCACCAGTCCCATGCTGGAGCGTTTGTGTGCTGGTGTGTGTGTGTCGGGGGGGGGGGGAGCACTAAATCAGCCAGGATACCATTTTATTGCCAGTAAGCCCCTTCTACCTGTATGAATTCAAAGCTTTCAGGGCCATTTAAAAGATTGGATCCTTCAGAACTCTTTTAATTGTAGAGGCGGTGGCCACAGTGGCTACACAGGGGGACACAGCATTCTTAAGGTGGTCCCCAGAGCTCAACATTGGCCCAATGTTAACCTCTCTGAGAAACAGCTCCATCCTTCAAATAGATGACGGACTACTCAGTTTGCTGGCGCCTGTGACACATTGCTGCTTCTTCCAACACCGAAAAATTACTGCCTGAATATTGTGCCCATATTCCAGGTGGAAACGAGTTGAAGAGAGAAGGAATGGGAGATGCTACCCCCTAGTGGTAAAGATAGGTAATGCAAATCGCAGCAGAGGTCAGAGTGCTTCAGCCTGTGTGCAGAGGCAGGGCTGATACACATTTATTTCTTAATTTCCTTTCTTTTTAGTCCTGGGTGTTGAATCTTAGGCCTTTGCATATGCTATGTGTTCTCTACCACTGAGATATATCACCAGACCGACTTATAAAGGTTAAAACCAAGACTTATTCAAATTTGTGTTAATTCCCTACATTTTATATTCATACATACCAGAATATGCATCTACTGATCATGTGCATGCAGACAGGCCTCCCTATCTGGGAGACTTGCTTCTTCATACTTAGTTAGCTAAGGGTTGGAAATATTTTAATACTGCATTTGTTTTGAATATATAGGGATTTTTTCCCCCCGTTAATTCTTCCTAAGCAATACAATGTAATAGCCATTTGCAAAGCATTTACATTGTTTGGGATATTAGAAACTATCTGTAGAGGATTGAAAACCTATGGAGGGTTGTGTGGGCTCGGGTTCAATTTCAAACCACTTCATAGAGCAGACGAACATCTGCAGATTTCAGCATCTTTGATGGCTAGTTTGTCTACTCAACATAATCTAGAATCATCTGAGGAGGGAGTCTTATAAGGGACTGTCTGGATTAGGTTAACCTGTGTTCAGGTCTTGGGACGGTTGTCTTCATTGTATTAACCGAGGTGGCCAGACCTGCCCACTATGGGTGGCGCTGGACCCTAGGCAGGGAATCCCAGACAGTCTGAGAGCAGAGGAGGTGAAGTGAGCACTAGTGAGAAAACATGCAGTTTTCTGCTCCTGACTGTGGATCTAGTGTGATCTGTTGGTTTCCCTTTAAGTTTCTTTTGCCTTGGTTTCCCCTCAATGGTGCACTGTGACCTGGAATTGTGAGGCAAATAAGTCATTTCTTCCTTAAGCTGTTTTGTCGAAGTATTTTTAAATCTCTGTGTCTTAATTGGGTTTCTGTTGCTGGGATAAAGACCATGACTAAAAGCAATTTCCTTCTTACACTTCCAGGTAACAGTTCATCATGGAAGGAAGTCAGGGCAGGATCTCAAGCAGGGCAGGAACTTGGAGGCAAAAACTGAAGTGGAAGCCACGGAGGAGTGCTGCTTACTGGCGTGCTCCTCGTGGCTTGCCCATCTTGCTTTCTTATACACCCCAAGGCAATCTGCCCAGAGGCAGTATTACCCATAAAACACTGGGCCTTCCTATACTAATTGATAACTAAGGAAATTCTCCTACAGTGTTTCTTACAGCCAAATTTGACGCAAGCATTTTCTCAGTTGTGGTCCCCTCTTCTCAGATAACAATGATTTGTATCAAATGATAAAACAAAAACAATAACAAAACCCAACCAGGATAATTGACCCCTTGCCAACTTGACACACAAACACATCACTCTTCAGCTGTAATCTTTCCTTTCTTGTTCATCCCCAAGATCTCATAAAAACATCAATCTCAATGTAAAACACATTCCAAACTTTAAAAGTCCCACAGTTTTAAAAAAACTCAAGCACTTCAAAAGTTCAGTCTTCTTAAAAGTATCAAAGTTTCAAAGGTCAAAGTCTCTGTAAAATATCCAAGGTCTCTATAAAATTACAAAACTCTCTGTGAAATGCCAATGTCTCTTAACTGTGGGCTCTCATAAAATCCAAAATAAATTAAACAATTTCTTACTCCAAGAGGGAAAACTAGGGCACGGTCACAATAGAATCAAACCAAACTAACATTCAACAAACCAAAAACCAGAGTTCAGTCCGAGACGTCTGAGACCAACCTGTGACCCTCTGGGTTCTGAAGCGCCTCGGCAGCTCTGCTTCCGGTTCTGCTATTCGGAGCCTTCCCACCTTCTCTGGTAGTCACCTCACTCCGTGGCTTCTGCTGTCCTCTGTGACCATCCCATTGAACCGGCTTCTCCATAACGCTGACGTCTCCACAGCAGCTGAGCTACATCTTCACTGACACCCTCTTCTTGAACTCTCTTTAGAAACTCTGATGCCACCACATAGTACCAAGCTTTAGCTTCTCTCCATGGCCCCTTCAATCCTGGGCCTTCTACTGCAACCGAGGCTGCACCAATGGCCTCTCCTAGCCTCTCACTGAGCCAAGCCTCAGTTGCTCTCCATAACCCCTTCATGCTTTTAAAACCAGTACTACCTGGGTGACTCTTACGCATTACCGAGTTTTGCTGGGAAACACACATTACAGAATTTGGCTGTTGGCACAAGGCACAGCTGTATCCCTTTTTGTACCATAGCTTACTACAGCAATAGGAATCCTAACTAACACAGAAATTGGTACCAGAAATGGGGTACTGCTGTGACAGACTTGGTTGTGTGTTCTTTGGAAGACTGTAGTAGTATTTGAACTTTGGGTGGAAAACCCAGTTAATGCTCAGAGTTCAGTGGGACCTTGGAAAATAAGAATGTTGAGAGGAATCCAGACAGTGGAGGCCTAGCTTGGGGATAGCTTGCATGCTGACCCTGGGGATTGCTTCCCAGAAGGCCATCAATGATAATAGTCTCTTCTTAATCACAGATTAACTCTTCAGCCCCTGCAGACCAAACTCACAGATTCTCAATTCCAAACATCAAATAAATAGTCTTGATAGAGTCTTTGAAGAACTCTCAAACTTCTCCCTGAAACCTTCCAAGCTTGACCTCCACTGTCTGGATTCTTCTCAACATTTTTATTTTCCAAGGTCCCACAGAACAGTCCACTGAACTCTGAGCATTAACTGGGTTTTCCACCCAAAGTTCAAATACTACTACGGTCTTCCAAGAACACACAGCCAAGTCTGTCACAGCAGTATCCCATTTCTGGTACCAATTTCTGTGTTGGTTAGGATTCATATCACTGTAATAAAGACCATAACCAAAAGTGACTTATGAAGGAAAGGATTTTCTTCATGTTACATTTTAGGAAACTGTTCATCACGGAAGGAAGTCAGGGCAGGAACTGAAGTACAGCAGAAATCTGGAGGCAGAAACTGAAGCAGAAGCCATGGAGGGGTAGATTTCTTCTCATGGCTTGTTCAGTCTGCATTACTGTATATACCAAGAGAATCTGCCAAGGAATGGCTCCACCCACAGTGACTGGACCCTCCCACATCAATCACTAATTAAGAAAATGTGGAGCTGGAGAGATGGCTCAGAAGTTAAGAGCACTGACTGACCTACTAGAAGACCCAGGTTCAATGTCCAGTGCTCAAAAGGCATCTCACAATTGTCTGTAACTCTGGTCCCAGAGGATCTGACACCCTTTTCTGGGCTCTGTGGCACCAAGCATGCAGGTGGTACACAAACACATACTCAGTCAAAATACCTGAACACATTTAAAAGAAAAGAAAGGAAAGGAAAAGAAAAGAAAAGAAAAGAAAAGAAAAGAAAAGAAAAGAAAAGAAAAGAAAAGAGAGGAGAGGAGAGAGAAGGGAAGGGAAGGGAAGGGAAGGGAAGGAAAGGAAAGGAAAGGAAAGGAAAGAAAAGGAAAGGAAAGGAAAGGAAAGGAAGAAACAAAGGCAGAAAGAAAGAATAAAAGAAATGCCCCCACAGGTTTGCCTACAGGCCAATATTTGGGAGACAGTTTCTCAGGTGAGGTTCCCTCTTCTCAGATAATTCTTACTTGTGTCAACTTAACCAAAATCAACTAATTAATTCAACCAGGACACATAGCAACAGGAAAGGGAACCAAGACAGCATCTAAGGGGGGAATTCGGAAAGCAGAGCTCCTCATATGCTGAGGATGATGGCACACAGTGTATATTTAATGGATAGCCACAAAGTCAGGCTACTGATTCTGGAATTTAGTAAAACTATTCTTTCTTATAGAAAATAACATCACTTTTAATGATAGGAAACAAATTATTCAGACTTTCTCGTTCCCCATGGTTTCTTCTAGTAGGATAAATTTTTTTGACTTTGAGTTAATAGTAATGGACCCAGCGCTACTTCTTCTAACACAGCCTTTAGTCCCTTGTACTCATCCTTCTGAGACAAGATAAGACTGTCCTCACAGTCTATATACTCCCTCATTTGGATCCCCCTCCTAAATTCCCACTCTTGATCTGAACACACAGCAGACACATCCTGGGAGCCTGTGCCTCACAGGGAGGATGAGTCCTGGTCTTTGTGTGCAAAAACACTGCCTGTTTTTCTGATTTGTCCCCGTGAGAGAAGGTTCTGTCTTGCATCAGGATGGAAGAAACCCTGGACCACAGAAGAGACAGGGTAACTCTTCCCTTCATGTTGTCAGGAGGTTTAAGGGCGCTTCTACTACGGTGCCCTTTTCTTCATAGGCCTTCTTTTTATTCCTTAGGGTAGAAAGATGTTAGGCACAAAGGTCATTTTGTCCTATTCCTTCTGGCTCAGGACAGACCCTGGAGACCTCTGATGTATCTTCCTTCCCTTCGCTCTGTTCTCCCCTCCCCTATCAGAGCCAGAGCTGTTGCACCAAATGCAAAAGCAGTAAGTTCCTGGCATCCCATGGGGGTGGGAGGTGGGGATCCTTTGTATCTGGCCACTGCCTGCCTTCCTCTAGAGCCTGTACTCCCAGCCATTGACACAGTGCTCAGGTAAGTGTCCCATGGTCTCTTAGGCACTCAGTCTACTTCCCTGGTAGAAATCAAAAGGAGGCTCTGAAGATGCAAGTCAAATCAAGCTATGTCTGTCTTCAGAGTGGAATGGTTCATCACTAATGCTGCAGAAGGACCATCTGGCTCCCTCCCAGCCTGTACCTGTCTGCTCTCTATAGACCTTGGGTTTCTATCTCCCTTCCCTTCCTTTCCCTTCCCTCCCCTCCACTCTACTCCCTCCCCCACTCCCTCTCTTTCTCTGCAGGCTGGCTCCTTTCCACTACTTATTTGATCTTCTTTAGTTTTCTTTGCCAGATCAGGGTCATAGAACAGAGGGACACACAGCCCTCTGCATGTTCCTTGGTTTCTTGTCTGCCTGTCCTTCTATCTCCCTGGAGCTCTTTCTTGGTGTCTTAGTTAGGGTTTTATTGCTGTGAAGAGACACCATGACCAAAGCAACTCTTATAAAGGCCAACATTTAACTGGGGCTGGCTTAGCGTTTCAGAGGTTTAGTCTAATATCATCATGGCAGGAAGTATGGCATTGTGCAGGCAGACATGGCACTAGAGGAGCCAAGAGTTCTACCTACATCTTGCTCTGAAGGCGGCCAGGAGGATCTCTTCCATACTGAGCCTCAAAGCCCACCTACACAGTGATGCAATTCCTCCAACAAGGCCACGCCTCCTAATAGTGCCACTCCAATCTGCCAAGCATTCAAACACAGGAGTTTGTGGGAGCCAAACCTATTCAAACCACCACACTTGGGGGTCATCGCTTCACTGCCTAGAAAACTTTAGATTCCTGGAAATTGAAAGGTAAACCTGTACTGAAAGTCTGAGCAAGTGAATGAATGAGTGAACGGCCAATGAAACCCCAGGATGACCTCCATCCAGCGTCTGAAGTGTTTCCCTATTCATGGACATGGTTCAGTCAAGTGTGCAGAGAACACGACATGGAACAAATATACACTAAATATCAGCCATGGCACAGCCCATGGCCTGGCTTGGGGCCGACGACAATTCTGTGACCCTAACCATGTATCCAACCTCATCGACCTTTTGAGACTTATATACTTTAAATATGTACAGATCATCATATGTCAACTGTGCCTCAACAAAGTTACTTTTCCAAACTTACAAATAAACAGCATGCCTTAAAGACAAAAGCCATGCAACAACTGAATTCAGAGCCTTCCCTCCCTTCCACCATGTCCCCCTGTGGTGATCCTCTCTGTAGTTTGGCTCAGAGACCCCTCCAGCTAACTGAGGTTTGACTGAACACCCTGTGTGGTGTTGGATGAACAGCTTCTGTGCTTGAGGTAGGCAGGGCTGGGAGGCTCAGGGAACAAGAAGAAGCCTGTGCCCTCCAGGCGCTGACAAGCTTGGCAGGGAGGGGACCGACACAGAATACTTCTAACCCAGGCCAGGGTGGAGGGCCAGTTAAACAGAGCTGACAGCCGTGAACCAGGGCCAGGAGCGTCCATTACATCAACTCTTGCCTGGTCCAATTTATCGCCACCGCTATTACTAATCTAATAATAATAATAATTCCTACTAGGCTGGCCTTCTTTGGTATCAAAGGGTTATTTTTCTACTGCCAAAATTAATGATAGATGAAAACAACCCCTTGGAATTAAAAGCAGTTGTGCTTGCTGAAGGTTGAGAGGGGCAGGGGTTTCCTGGGGGCGGGGCAGGGGGGCTTCTGAGTGCTTCTTTTGAGGACTGGGTCTCCTCAGGACCTCCTCCAGCCGAACATCTCAGCATATGCAAAAATCAAAGTCACATTGGGCCTGTCTCTATCAGCTTTGCCATTTAATGTTTAACATATGGGAGGGAAAATGTCCTGAAGCTTTTAGAAGTAAATGAAGACATGCATTCCAGGGTTGTGGTAGGAGCTGAGCCGGGCCTGGCACTCCCCACATTACCCAGGCTTTGCCAGCGAAGGTGCCTCCTGCCACCCACAGAAGGCCTCAGCAGGCAGCACTTGGGCGACTTTGCTTCTATCTCCGGGGTTTCCTGGGCTTCAAAGGCTATCCGCAGGAGGGTAGGAACTTCCGGCGCTTTCCATCCTCTCTTTGTTGGGCTCTGTTATCCTGGACCCACATCATTCCATTTGTTCCTCCAGTCAATCTCAGGTTGTTGGGCGTAAGGCTGCTGCTATAAGATATAGGGAACTGGATATGCTAGAAAGGAGGTATTAGTCCTGTAGCAGGACTTGGTGGCAGTCTGACCAAAAGTTGAGGGAACCTTTTCGGGGAGGAAGGCTAGTCCCGCGGTCGCTGAGAAATCCCATGATGTCTGGCTTGGGCCGATTCGTAGAACATCATGGTAGCAGGAGCTTGAGAGAGCTGCTCACATCATGGCCATCCAGATAGCAGCCAGTGAGGCAGGAAGGGGACAAAGGTAACAATACACCCCCAACGGTCCACTCCCCAGGGCCAAGTCTCAGTTTCCCAAATAGAGCGGAAGCAGGCAAGTATAGGAAAGACCTTAGCAACCTGGGACTCACTTGGCTTGGGGTGTATATACACCCCTTTTCTAAGGATGGACTTGCTAACCCCAGACCCTCACCTGCACATCCCCTCCTCTCTGAGAAATGCACCCTAGCTAGTAACCCTAGAACCATTACCAGATGGAGCCATGTGTCCCCCCACTCCAAACGATGGAATAAGTTTCCCCTTCCTTGGAAAACCATCAAAAAAGGTACCCATACCCTAGGTTGCACCTATTCAAACATATTCCAGATATGTTCAAACATGTAGCTGACAGGGAGGGAATCCAGTCAGGACTAGTTTTGGATAAATGTACAATATGGCACACTGAGGACTTTTAGGGGAGAAACCTAATTTTCAGTTTAAACCTGTATATAATTGGGTGTGCCTGTGAGCGAAATCAGACACACATGGACAGGACATGTGTGGTGAGTAAAAGCTCATACAATCCAAGCCTGTCAATCAAAATAGAGAACCACCTGTGTTATGCCCGTTAGCAACCAAACTCCTCCGTCTCTTGAACCCTACCAAAGAAAGCCCCAAACAGTAACCAGGGCCCTCAACGCTCTCATTGAACTGTTTCTCTTGGCGGCAGGATATCTGATCTTACGATTGCTTTGTTTCTGAATAGTTTCCTTACAACTTTGCAATCTGTGTGAGCCTCCTTTTTAATTCTTTAAGGCTCCAAGAACCTGGAAACACCTGGTCCAGACAACAACCACTGTTAACGGAACCGTATTCAAACCACAAGCCTGTAGGGACATTTCAGATTCAGCCCATGCAGTGCTTTAAACTTCAGGTGGTACCAGTGAGAACATGGTGGGCAGTCGGGGTCTCTGAGTGGCTGAAATGACTCCATTCTCAGCATCCAGCATCACAGTAGCTCCCCTTACCTGCACTTTCACTTTCTCGAGGTCTCTGTTTCCTATGGTCTAAAATCTCCTGAGTGGAAAATCCCAGAAGTCAAATCACTTCCAAATTCTAAGTTGGGTGCCATTTAGAGTAACAGGATGGAATGTCACCCCATAACAGGGATCATTCCTCTGCCTCAGTATCTACATTATCCATGCTACCTACCTGCTTGTGAGTCACTCTGTAGCTGTCTCAGTCTTTGAGACTCCCACCGAAGTACCACACTGGTTACCAGTGTGGTGGTATTGTCATAAGAAAACCTTTAAGACCTTAAGAGGTAGGATTTAGTGAGAGGTTGATTCTTTGGAAGGAATTGTGGGACTCCAGTTTGTCTGGGTCCTGTCTGGTGATGTCTTCCTCACAGATACTCACACCAGGATGAAAGGCAGCCAAGTAGGCCCTCACTAGAGGTCCCTTACTATGAGTCACCCAATCTTTTGGAGACTTTCAGCCTCCAAATTTGAGAGCTAAGCAAACTTCTCTCTAAAAGGAGCCTTCTTCAGTTATTTCAACACAGCATAAAAAACAGACATGGAAATTCTTATGCCTTTGATTTTATATTCCACTTTTTAAGGAACAGGTTTGGGTCATGCTTCAAATAGCCATCTTTTAGGACATCAAAGTCGGATGTTTACAATCTTCTTTAGACCAGTTTGGTTTGGGATGAGGCTTCCTCTCCTTGTCTCTGTGTCCCCAGGATGTTGAACAGAAGTAAGGGTTTGTCTTGGTCTTGGTCTTAAAAGGAAGCATCTAGTATTTACCATTAAGTATAGTTTTAGTAATGGATTTTTTTAATAGACAGACACCTTTTAAATCTTTTTCTTCTATTGATAATTTGCTGAAAACATTTAATGTGTATGACTGATGAGCCTTAACCACTGTTTTCCCTAGATCTATTAAAATGAGCATATGACTTTTTTCTTTATTCTGAATTACCGATATTTTAGGCATTAAGCCAACCTTGCATTCCAGTGATAAGTTCTACCCAATTGTATTATTTGTTATATATTGCTGGACTCATATATTGAAATTTCATTAGGAATTTGTGTTCATGTTCACCAGTGGCTTTGTTAATTTTTTTTCTTATTCATGGCTGTCTGACTGTGTATCACAGTAATACTTTGTACATAAAGAGAGTTAGAAAATCTCCCTCCTGCCCCATTTTCTGAGCCTGGAATTGGTATTATTTCCTCTTTAAATATGAGGGGATAATTTATAAGTAAGACCGGGTGGATCCAGAGTTCTTCTGTGGGGCAGCTTTAAATTATAAAATGTAACATTTTTTAATAGGCAGCCTTTTTTGAATATTCTGTTTTATCATCTGTCAGTTTATTAGTAGCATTTTTAAAGGAACTTTATTCATTTCATCTAAGTTACTAAATTTTAGCATAAAACTATTAAAATATTCCATTACTATTTTTTAATATCTGCAGGAGCCAAAATGATATTTTTTTCCTTCCTAATACTGATGATTTCTCTTATTTGTGTTTAATTCCTTTTCCTTGCTCAAACTTCCTCTTTTGGGATAGTCTATCGAAACTTTATTGTATTTATTGATCTTTAGAAAGAACCAACTTTGTTTTCACTCATTTTCATTTTGCTTGCATATTTTACATTTCACTTTAACCATACATCTTTATTTCTTTTTACTCACACTGGGGTTAATGCTGTGTTTATTCCCATAATCTCTTATTGTGTACATTTTAGGCCTTTCTCCTTGCTTAATAAAAGCTCATAGAGTTGGCAAAGTATCTCCACACTCAACTTTGTTGGTCACTTATGTTTAAATATAAGGTCCTTGTTGCAATTTAATTCAAACTATGTGCTATTATTTCTTTGTCTTTGCTAATCTATTGCCTGTATGGGGCGTATTATTGTTTCTGTGTGGTTAGGGAGTTTTCTAGCTATACTTTATTCTCTTTCTTGATTGGTGGCCAGAAAGTACGTAGAGGTAGGCAGCTAGGCTTAGCTTCTCCTACCTAAGCTTTTCTTCCAACAAGGATAGTGTGAGAGGTAGACTATAGAAAAGATGCCTAATTTTCAGATAAGCAAAGGAAAACTAAATGAGTATCTTGCAAATACATTGTGGAACCTGATCATGCTGAAGTTTGCTTCATTGTTTTTCCTACGCTCTGCCGAGCTGAGCTCTTGCTTTTCATTTGCTGAAGCAGGGGACCCACAGTACCATTTGATTCTCACTGACTGTCCTATTGCAACACAGGAGATTTCTGTATTTTTTCTTCCATCTTTCTAGTTGACAGAAGGGAAGGCAAACCCTGGTATAGGCTGAGGCCCATAATCCTGTTGTAGTTTGAGGCCTCATGCCTCCTTCCACAGAAGGTGTCACAGAGTTCTTGCAGAAGGGGGTCACCACTACCCACACTGCTCAGGTCTGGGTTTGTCACAGCCAACAGCTTTCTTGGTCACATAAGCTTGAGCAGTGGCAAGGTCTCCACCTGCCTCTTACAGGCTCCCTGGCTAATAAGACATTCAAAGAAATAATAGCACATAGTTTGAATTAAATTGCAACAAGGACATTATATTTAAACATAAGTGACCAACAAATAAAGCTGAGTGTGGAGATACATTGCCAACTCTATGATCTTTGATTAAACAAGGAGAAAGGTCTAAAATGTACACAATAAGAGATTATGGGAATAAACACAACATTGACCCCAGTATGAATAGAAAGAAATAAAGATGTATGGTTAAAGTGAAATGTAAAATATGTAGTTCCCCCTAATATGAAGCCTTGTTTTATTAAATTCAAGGGTTCTCAATTGTTTTTGACAAACTGAACCCTTTTGTAGTTCTGAAGACTTAGATTTCTCAAACCCTACTTTATTTAGGTTCTAAAACACTTCAACCTCCCTCCTATCTCACAGATCAGTGGTGGGGAAGAAAGAATGTTAATAGGAAAAGGGGATAATGAACCTGTTTAGAACCAGTTCCTTGGGGTGACTCCACTCTTAGTTGTCAGGATACCAGCAGTCCGGTTTAACAGCAAACAGAGAATACAAATCAGTAGTGGAGACTGGATCCAACAAAATGCTGAATCAGCATGAGTTAGCAGAATTGACCAGAATTAGCCGGATTACCATGAGAAGTTCTTTGGCACATTTTTCTCTGTGAAGTGAAGACCATCAAAGCCCAGCAAAGCCCAGCAAAGTATTGCACAGTGTAACAATGTAAGAGTGATCTCTCACTGTTTGTGGGGTTCTATGTATCTTCTTTATAACTATAATGTGCCCTTTCAAGTGTCTGTTTTCAGCAAAACATGGCACCCCCTCCAACAAGACAGCCTCCAGAAAAGTATCATGTGACACTACTGAGCTGTTAAAGAAACCAGAAATTTCCCCTTCAACAAATTTCACTGACCACAGACTCTGGATGTAACTCGTGAACACGTCTTCAGTAACTCCTAATTTGTGTCTTGATCCCACATCCATGGATCAAACTTCATGTTCCGTAAAACACTTTCTCCAGTGTCCCAGTGCAATGAAAAACACCTTACCCCACCGTGACGTATATAAGGCTGTCTTCTGCACAGTCAAATAAATGTGGATTTATTCTCTCATCAAGCTCCCATTCGAGTACCTTCATACTCGAATGAAATAGCACCTTCCTTCATTTTGTTCTTCTTTTTAACTATTTTTGGTGAACTTTCTGTAACAATACCTAGAGAATGTGGTTTTTTTTAGAATTTTAGTTACTGGGTCAAAGGGCACCTTTGTTTGCAATTCTGAAAAATACTGCCAACTTACCTTCTCCAGCCATTATGTGTTAGTCTCTGCTGAAACATGCCTGTTACCCACTGTCCTTAGCCACAGGGCAGATTTACAATGGGAGTTTTGCCAATCTGATGGGCGAGAAACAGTAGCCAGCACACCTTTAATAAAAACCTGCACTTCCTTTGTGCATTTTGGACTTGTGTTCTTTTTTTTTTCAATTCCTAGAGACAGTTTCTATTTACATTTTTAAATTTTTCCTTTCTTTGAAGACCTTGAAGAAATTTTTAAAAATATTTAATCAAATGTATCAATCTTCATTTGTATGCCATACTTAGAGCTTTACCATTCCGAGAAGGGAAAAATACACCCAATACCCAATATTTCTTTCAAAACTCTTAAAGGTTGATATTTGTTCTCTTTCTTCCCCATCCTAATTGTGTGTGCGTGCGTGCGTGCACGCGTGCGCGCGCGCATGTGTGTGTGTGTGTGTGTGTGTGTGTGTGTGTGTGTGTGTGAGCTGTATCTCAAAAAATTTCCATCACTGGGATTAAAAATATAAGCCACAATGCACAGCTTCTTACATGGGTGTTGAGATCCACCTCAGGGCTTCATGTCTATGTAGCAAACACTTTATTGGCTGAGCCATCTGTCTTCACTGGGGTTTCATTGCTGTGGATAGATCACATGACCATGGTAACTCTTATAAAGAAAACATTTAATTGGGGCTGACTTACAGTTCCAGAGGTTTTGCCCATTATCATCATTGCAAGAGTATGGCAGGGTGCAGGCAGACTTGGTGCTGGAGAAGGACCTAAGAGTTCTATACCTTGATCCACAGGCAGCAGAAGGGGACTGGAATTCTACATTGGGCATAGCTTGAGCATAGGAGATCACAAAGACTCCTGCAGTGACAGACTTTCTGCAACAAGGTCACACCTACTCCCACAAGGTCACACCTCCTAATAGTTCCACTCCCCATGAGTTAAACATTCAAACACATGAGTCTTTTATGGGAGCCATACCTATTCAAATCACCGTACTATCTCCTTATTTCATTAATTCATTTCATATTAATTTTTAAAATTTAAATATTCTGTCAATTTGTAATTTCTCAGGTGTGGTATGGGTTTTCTGTCTTCATTACTTTCTGAGACTTTACTGTTATTGTTTTTCTTTCAAATGAGTGTGCAGTTGCTGATTCAAGTTCTCATCCTGGTAGAGCATTAAGGGAAGATTTGTTAGATTGGCTTACATAATGCTGTTTGAACAGTTCAGCAGTGTCTGCCTCATCCTGGAGAAGCAGGGAATCTAGCAGTGGTTCAGTCCACAAGCTCTCGGCAGCCCGCATCTGGCACTAAAGGCCTGAGGATTTCTGGAGAGCTGCTGGTCTTTGTGCTATATCAGAAGCCTGAAGGAGCTGGTTCTAACACCAGAGAAAGGATGCTTCAGCAACGGGAGAGGTGAACTCACCAGAGGAAGTGGGGACAACCAGCAAATAGCAGTTTCAAAGACCATAATCAAGAAAATCCCTCACAGGAGTGCTCGGCAGTTTGTGTTTTAGTTGATTCCAGATGCAGTCAGGTTGACAACCAAGATTAGCCAGCACACTCAAGATCTTGCAATTTTTAATTTTAAAATATTAATCAGGAGCCAGAAAAATACAGCAATATAAATTCATCAGCTCATAAAAAGAACATGTGAATACAGATTATATTGCGGACTAAGAGACTTGGTTGTGATTCAAATGAGAATGGACCCTCACAGGTCTATGGTCATCTTGACTGTGTTTCTTTCCCAGGACCTGCTTACAGTTTTCCATGTCTTCCTTGTTCTGCACTTTTATTGCTATATGAGTAACTTCTTATATATTTGAAGGAGAACTGCCCCAGTAGCCTTATATGTTTGAATGCTTGGTTTCCAGTTGGTAGAACAGTTTGGGAAGGATTAGGAGGTGTGGCCTTATTGGAGGAGGTATGTCACTGGGTGTGGGCATTGAAGTTTCCAAAGGCCATGCCATTCCCAGTTAGCCAGTTAGTGCTGTCTTTATCTTTATCTCTGTCTCCCTCTCTCTCTCCCCTTCCCCTCCCCCTCCCCTTCCTTCCTCCCTCCCACCCTCCCCACCCTCTCTCCCCTCCCTCAGGTTTTTCTCCAACACCATGCCTGCTGCCATGCCACAATGGTCATGGACTCACCCTCTATAATTGTATGCAAGCCTGCAATAGTCTTTCTTTTCTAGGTCACTTTGGTCAGGGTATCTTGTCACAGAAATAGAAAAGTAACTAAGACAACAGGTTGAAGTTAAGGCCACCTGCTCAGGGAATAAAAATTAAGATTTTTTTCCCATTTATTCTCATAACTGGTTTTCTCAGAATATGTTTTTAATTTTATTATAAATCATCTGTCCACTCATATATTTATTTTTAATTAAGTTCTTCCTTGTAGGCCAAGCTGGTGTGGGCCTCTTCTCCTCAACCTCAGCCTCCTGAGAGCTAAGATTACAGGTCTGGTCCACCCCTAAGCCAGTGTTTCTAGGGTGTTGACTGGCATGCGGCCAGGGGAGAAGCTAGGCTGCTCTTCACTCCACAGCCTCTCATTCTTGCAATTCAGAGATGTAACTTTTGGTGTTCAGTTCTCAACCTTAGGCCCAAGGATGATTTTTTTCCAACCTTCACCTTGCCTTGTTTTTCCAGCATCAATTTTGACACCTGAAAGTTAAGAACACTCTCTTCGTCTCTTGAACTCTAGAATAGTCACTCAGAATGCGGGTCACTGCTGCCAGGGTGTAGGGAGAGCAGCAGAGACAGAAGACACTGACCAATAGGCAGGCCTCAACACTCAAATATGCCATGTGACCGTAAATGAGCTGCCCAGGAAGCATGAGGCCTTTCCACTGGCCTTTCTTTGGCCAGGTCACCTTGAGGGGAACACATAACTCCCCCCAGCCCCCATGAAGCCTCAGTTTCCCCAACTGTGATGCTTTTCTCCCCAGCTCCCAGGGAGAATCCATATGTATCCCAGAGGAAAAGTGTTTTGTGTACCCAAAGCCCTACACGCATTACAATTATCTTTGTTATCATCAAAAACATTTATTGAGGGCCCCCAGTGTCCCAAACACCCTTCCAAGGCATCTGCTCTACCACATAACAAATACCTCTTTGAGATGGTTTTAATTGCCCGTTAGCTTCCTTTCAGACCCCATTCATTTCTGAATCTGAACAGCAACAAAGGAAGCTTTTATTGCCGGGGCTTCATTTCTGGAAATTAAATTTCCATTTTCAACACTAATGCTACTGTAATTCGTGGCGGTTTCTGTCTCTTTTTATTGTGTGTGACAGCGACCAGCCTCGTAGCCTAAGTGCCCGAATAGGCGATGGAAATGCACAACATGAGAAGACATTTTTGAAAAGCGAAGGGAAAGAAAAACATTTAAAATAGGAAATTAGAGCAGTTATTGGACCCACGCGGTGGTTAATGAGTGGGCGGAAAGCAAACAGTTGCTGGCTTAGTCCTCAGCATTACAGCCCCGCGACACTTCTCTTGTTTGGGGAAGGAAATCCGTAATAGTCTCCATACATGGGAAGCCTTCAGTTTGCAGGGTTTTTTTTTTAATGCCTCCAGGGAGGAGAGGGTTTCTGGTTTCAAATCTGTTAAATTTTTCCTTTAAAAGACCAGTTTTGTTCAGAAACCAAAACAAAAATTAGCATATTAAGAATATATGCAGGTCACGAGTTGGTTTCTGTGCCCAGAGACTTCATCTAGTCTGATGTGCAAAACATCATCTAGTTCCAGAAAAGCCAGGGTGGGGCCTGGGCACTTTGGTTTAATTATGTAAAAATCCCTTCAAAAGTCCCACACCTTGCTTTCCATAAGAATTCAGTGTGTAAAAGCTGGCAGAAACTCTATCCTGACTCTTGGATAGTGAGTTACAGTTACAGGACAGGTTTGTTTTTCTTAGTCTGTTTTCTGAATTTAGTACAACACAAGAACATATGACTTCAGACACATACTTCACACACACACACACACACACACACACACAGAGAGAGAGAGAGAGAGAGAGAGAGAGAGAGAGAGACAGAGACAGAGAGAGACAGAGAGAGACAGAGACAAAGAGAGACAGAGACAGGGAAAGAGGGAGAGAGACAGAGATAGACAGGGAGGAAAAGAGAGAGAGAGGGACGGAGGGAGGGAGGAAGAGAGAAAGAGAGAGAGGGAGGGAGAGAGAGAGAGAGGGACAGAGGGAGGGAGGGAGGGAGGGAGGGAGGGAGGGAGAGAGAGAGAGAGAGAGAGAGAGAGAGAGAGAGAGAGAGAGAGAGAGAGAGAGAGACTTAAAACAAAGGGGAATGGTTTTGCTTTTCTACTGCTACAGAGGCCCAGATCTTGGATAGAAGCATCCCTGACTCTTCTCCAAAGAGTGGGGCTACTTTACAGAGGACATACATGGTCCTGTCCTTCTGTCTCAGTGTGCCTTATTTTCTTTTGACAAATGACTCTTTTCATGCCATTGAGAGACAGAGTGGCTTGGAAAGTTGATTTAAAGTAGCATTAAAAAAATCAAGGAAAATGAGAGCTAGAGAATTTGTTCAAGGACTAAGATCACTTACTGTTCTTTCAGAGGACTGGGATTCAGTCTCCAGCACCCACATCAGGGGATTCACAACTACCTGTCACTCCAACTCCAGGGAATCTAATGTCCTTTTGACTCCAAGAGCACCTGCACACACAGGCACATGTTGCAAGATATTTCCTATCCATTCACATTGAGGTGGTGAGAGGCCAGTGATTGGAGGGGAGAGAGGAGGAGGAGCTAAGGGAAGTGAAGGGCAGGGGGAGAGAGAGAGGGAAAGGACTCGGTGAATGAAACAAGCAGAACAGAGAAGGAGGTGCGGATATCCAGATGGCTTCAGATGTATTTCTGGTGTTTTGGAGAGGTTAAAAAAATTGGGATAAGACTTTATCATCGTAAATTGGCATTATGTAATTGGGAGTTTTATATACATAGAGATATTTGGTTAACTATCCAAGTTTAAGAGTCATGCTTTACCAGATACTTGGAAGGAGTGGTGCAGAGGCCTGGCAGGGAGGAACTCTTTTTATTAATTATTACCCACTACATGCACATAAACTCACACAGGTAGACATATACACATACATAAAAACAATTAGTGAATTTTTTAAGAAGACAGAAAAGCCATGCTCATTTAAATAGACTTGGTGGCTTGTCCATGCAATTGTTTACACACTGAAGACATTACTCCTATTTATGGAGTACAAACTGGAGCAGGCTGGTCCTGGAGTGACACTTTCATACTGTCTTGCTAGCAAATCAAGTTCACAAGCTGTGGGTCAGATTAACCTTGGTCTAGGGACATAGGACTGGGTTTGGGGATTAGAACCAGGAGTGGGCTTGACAAGTGGGAGAGCAGCAGTCAGTCTTACTCATGTGGGATTGATGAGACCCCGAGGTAGGGTCTGTTTGATATTCACCCCCAACCCACTTTTCTTTTTCTTCCTCTTCTTCCTCATCTTCTTCTTCTTCTTGTTCTTATTCTTCCTCCTCACCCTCCTCCTCCTTCACCTCCTCCTTCTCATCCTCCTCTTCCTTCTTATCTTCTTCCTCCTTCTTATCCTCCTCCTCCTCCTCCTCTTCCTCTCATCACTGTTCTTCCTGGTCACAGAGCTTCACTTCATTCCTCAGCCTCCTCACCCCCATAGGTCTGGCCATATGACTACATCTCTCAGCCAATACATCAAGACAATCCCCACAGACACGCCAATGGGCCAATCTGATCTAGACAATTCCTCATTAAGATCCTTCTCAGGTGACTATAGGTTGTGTCAAGTTTATAGTTGAAGTCAACAAGGATGGTGACCTAGGAGTTTCTACCAACTATTGATATGAATGTCCCATAAATCGTGCTCGTGTCAGGGGAGAGTGAGCAGACTGTGTGTTGATCCTGAGTGGGTCTGCCATTGTGAAATGCCCAACTGAGTCATAGCTTCCTGTATAGCTGAGATCACTTGTGAGACTGGGCATTTTGTGGCTTTTCTAGAGAGATAAATGCTGAGTTGGAACAGATTGTGGCAAAGTCAGAATCTTAGTGTGGTCAAGGAGAAGAGAACCCTATAGAGTCCTAAGAGATTTGTTTTGTTTGTTTGTTTGTTATGTTCAAGTCTGAAACTGATTGGATGAAACTCACCCACATTAAGGAGGGCAGTCAGCATTCCTATCTCTACAGATTCCTCTCTTCATCTCACACAAAATAATCCAAATCCAGATTAGTTTAATCAGTTGTCATGGCAACAGTTCAAATGCACATGAAATTAACATCACAGCACAACTGCTCACTTGCCTGTGCTGTGATTTTCTAAGAGCAGGGTAAGAGGGGCTTTGACCAGGTTGCTGTGGAAGTGACCAGGCTAGTGGGCAAAACCTGCACAGTGACTGACCTAGACAGTCAGGGCTGCACAGTGCTGAACCCTGGCAGGAGTTTGCCATCCAGGGGCTCAGGGGCTATTAGCAGAATTCATTTTGGTTTCCTTGCCCCTCCACGAGAACTGTCATCACAGTTTCTCAAGCAGTCCTAGGCTGCTTGTGTCATTCCGTTATCCCACTTACTTTGGCCTCTATTGCCAACAGAAGTGTCCTAATTTAGATGATAAATGGTACTGTCATCTTTAATTTTGGCCAGGATGTTTTGGTCCTACAACATAGCCCTCAGTATCAGGAAAGGGTGCCCATGGTCTAACTTGCATCTTGCCAGCTGCAATTAGAGTCACAGTCCACATATCAGTTACCTCCTCTACCTTAGACCAAGCCAGTGCGTGGGATGTTGTGTGTATGCAATTCCAGGCCCAGGCTGAGAATAGAGCCTTGGTGATTAGTCTGATCTTGGTGTAGCATGTTTGATATCCAGGGTATCAGGTAACCAGACCTAATGTTATGCCATGGTTGGGAAGACTCAAGAGGAAGTGACCTGGGCCCACAGACCCTAAGACCCTTTCCATCTCTTGTCATCGCTGATGGTAGGACTTTCGAAGGTGTTCAGGGCCAATTAGTGATCAGCCATCAGTCGTGGGCTCTTGTTACTATCTTACTACACTCTATCCTCCATATGGCCTGCAGAAGATGTTCAGCCAACCTGTAAAGTCTGACTTTTCTAGAGCAGTTTTAGGCTCTGGCAGAGCTGAAAGGAAGGCAGAGCTCCTGTGCTCCCCACACCCATGGGTGTCCCTCACAGTCACCCTCTCTCCCAAAGGGCTCATTCATTACATGGGCAGAGTACCCCAGGCCCAGAGCATCATGAAGAATGGCCTGCTAGGGCTGGGGAGATGGCTCAGCACTTAAGAGCGCTGGCTAATCTCCCTGTGGATCACCGGCAATCCCGATTACCCACGTGATGGGTCACAACTGTGTGTGACTCTACTTCCTGGTAGTTCAAAGCCTTCTGACCTTCATAGGACCCCTACATATACACGGTGCCATAGGCATACATGCAGGCAAAGCACCCGTACCCATAAAATAGTAGAATAAACCTTAAGAAAAATAGAGAGAATGATCCACTGTTCCCACGACCAGCATTTTTCCCATCTGTGTCCTCTCACCCCAGCCTAGTTAACTCTTGAGTCTTCTTTTCTAGAATGTTCTAGAACTGGATCATGCTGTCCCTAGTCTTTTCAAATCAGCTTCTGTCACTAAGCAGCACGTACCCTGCTTCTTCTACTATCTTCTTGTGACCTGCCGGCTCATGTATAATTAGTGTTGATAATGCCTCCTGCCTTGATGAGCCAGGGTACACTGATCCATATGCCTGTGGGAGAACATCCCAACTATTTCCAAAGAGAAGGTGTCATAGTTAGGGTTGCATTGCTGTGAAGAGACACCATGACCAAGGCAACTTTTATAAAGGACAACATTTAATTGGGGCAGGCTTACAGGTTCAGAGGTTCAGTCCATTATCATCATGGTGGGAAGCATGCCAGCATCCAGGCAGACATGGTACTGGAGAAAGAGCTGAGAGTTCTATATCTTGCTCTGAAGGCAGCCAGGAAGAGACTACTGTGTTCCACACTGGGCAGAGCTTGAGCACATATAGTACCTCAAATATATGCCCCACCTCCACAGTGACACACTTCTAACAAGGCCACACCTCCTCCAATAAGGTCCCACCTCCTATAGTGCCACTTCCCATGGGCCAAGCATTCAAACACATGAGTCTATGGAGGTCATATTTATTCAAATTACCACAGGTGACTTTTTTAAATAGAACTCGAAGAAATCACTGTTTTCTTCAATGCATCCATGCTCTCTTCCAACCCAAGGACAGTGCTGGGCACTCATCAAGACAGACCTCTCTGACTCTTTACCCACAGTTACCCTTCCCCTTTGCTGGTGGGATCATGTTCACCTGAAGGTATTGGAGATGAAGTTGAATTCAATGTTCTGGAACCACTGGGCCAACTTGCTTGGGTGGAGACTGGACCAATGCAGGGAAATGAATCTCTTGTTGTGGGGTGTGTGTGAGCAAATCATGGCAAAGCTCTTCAGAAAGAAATAACACTCTAATGAAGTTTCCCTAGCTTCATTTTTGATCTGTCAGATTTCTTACCATGATGGAGTTTATTTGAAGAATTCCTTTGTCTTCCTGCCTCTCTGGTTCTTCACAAGACAAGGAAATATTAACTTAAATGGAGCCAATTTGGATGGCTTGTGGGCTTTGGAATGTAGACTGTCCATGCTAGCCAGGATCACCTCCTGCTCTTTTGTACTCACCAGGCTAGAAAAGAGGACACAGACGCTCAGGGCTGGCCTCAGATCTGCTAGCAAAGCTCTAGATGTCCTCATCTTACAGGCTAGGGATCAGAAGACAGAGAGGTGTAAGAACTGGCCCATGGCTACACAGAAGAGCCTCTAAAGCCACAACATCACGGTGCTTCTTGCCGTCCAGCTCTTAAACATATTTTTGATTATTTCATTGACCTTACTGGGTTCCAACTGCCATGGACTCATGGGCTCATTTTGCCAGCTTTGGATCCAGGACTTTAGGGCTCATCTCTCTGGGATTATGCCTGCTAATCTTCCACTAACCAATGTGGGAAACCCAACCTCTGCTCTGGCTTGCAGGAGGCCAGGGGAAAAGGGGAGGTTCTGGACATCTGACAGGTTTGCCTTTCCCTGGAATGTCAGTGCCTGTTCATCTTGCAGAATTTAGCTCAGTGCCCATGTCTCTTGGGAACTCAACCTCCACTCTCTGCCCTGTCTGGCAGATGTTGATCTGTCTGGGTGTGGTTATTCAGTGACAGCCTCCAAACTTCATTGGTTCCTCTCAGCAGAAGTTTATCTTTCACTTAGGCCTAGAACCCTGTAGGTCCAGTCAACCTCGGTGGCTTACGGTTCTATGTGGGAATTGAATTATTTCTGTCTCGTACCTCTGACTTCTTAGCATAGGTTCCCTCAAAGGGAAATAAGAATCCAGAGAGTAGTTCAGTAAGATAAAAGTTCTTGCCACATAGGCCTGACCTGTGTTCTACCCGTGGAACCCACAAAACACTAGATACAGTAGCCCAAATATGTGCCTCCAGCACTCCTATGGAGAAATAGGATGCAAAGACAGGAAAATTAGACAGAAGCTCAAGGGTCAGAGAGTCTGGAGTGTGCCGAAGTGAGCAATAGGATATCTTGTCTCAACAAGGTGGAAAGAGAAAACTGATACCCACAAGTGGTCTTCTGCGCTCCATATATGTGTTGTAGCACACACACGGCCTTCCATGATAATGATAGATAAAAATTAAATAAAAAAAGAAAATTGGGGAGAAGTTTTAATGCTGTGTAAATTCACCTTTTGTTGAGTATACACAATCTAATCATGACCCCAAAGAGCTGGGATTGCCATTTCCCAAAGAGTCAGGCAGAAGAGGGAAACTGGAGATGAATGAAGGAAAAGGTGAATGGTTGTATGTACAGTGGGTGGCTGGGTGGGCAGAGAGATGAGGAGATGGATGGATGGGTGGATGGATGGATATGTGGATGGATCAATAAGTAGGTGGATGGATATGTGGATGGATAGGTGGATGGATAGATAGATAGATAGATAGATAGATAGATGGATAGGCTGATGGATGGATGGGTGGATGGATGGATGGATGGATGGATGGATGGATGGATGGATGGATTGGTGGATGGGAAGGTGGATGGATGGATGGATAGATAGATAGATAGATAGATAGATAGATAGATAGATAGATAGATAGATAGATAGATAGATAGACTGATGGATGGATGGGTGGATGGATGGATGGGTGGATGGATGGATAGATGGATGGATGGATGGATGGATGGATGGATGGATGGATGGATGGATGGATTGGTGGATGGGAAGGTGGATGGATGGATGGATTCATGACTTGGTAGGTTGATAGATGAGTGGATAAGTAGATTAAACAGGTGAATGTATGAATGTATGTATGTATTGTATATATATACACATGTATATATGGATGGATAAATGTGTGGATGGATGGATGGATGTGTGTATGGATCTATGGTTTGATGAGTAGATAGATATATGTTGGTAAGCATAGGTTGCAGGTGGATGGATGAATGTGTGTATATATGCATGTATATATGCATGAATGGATAAATGTGTGCATGAATGAATGTATATATGTATCTATATATATGTACATATTTATGTATGAATGGATGGATAAATGGGTGAATGGATGGATGGGTGGATGGATGGATGGATGAGTGCGTGGATAAATAGATCAGTAGATGGATGAAGGCATTCAAGGGTAGAAAGCCCTTTGTACGAAAGGTGACTCATTCATACCTCAATACTACTTGGGTATCTTTTGTGCCATCCATTTTAGAATGGATGTAATCTATTAAGGTTTAATTGCCACTTTCCTTGAAAACTTCAAAGACTCTTTAATATCACTAGAACTTCATAAATAATCTACTTACCTCTGTCGCTCTGACACATGATGAATGCTCACCACAAGAGATGGGTTCAGGCTGGGCAGTGGTGGTGTACGCCTTTAATCCCAGCACTTGGGAGGCAGAGGCAGGGGAATTTCTGAGTTTGAGACCAGCCTGGTCTACAGAGTGAGTTCCACGATAGCCAGAGCTATAAACCGAAACAAGAGGGGGGTGGTTCATTGTTAGACAGAGATCCCAACAATGGCCAGAGGGTTGGTTGAGCACTTTGGATAGCTGACTGTCTTCAGAGGCCACTTAGGCCTCTCTTTTCTTCAATGTTTAACATAACCCCAGGACAAATGGAGCTGTCACAGGTGTGGCCATCATCAATGTCAATGCTATATTCAAGTTCCCTGTAATCCAAGCGCATCTAGGCCCTCCAAGATCAGATAGGTAACCTTTGACTTGCTTTGGCCAATGAGCAGAAATAGCACACTACTTGAAGAAGAAATTCTGAGTGTCAACATGCAGGTTGCCCTCAACTTCCTTCCCCACACAGCTGGTAACAGTCCAGAGAAACCAGTTCAGTGGCCATCTTCAAGCAAGGAATCAGTAGTGGACACAGCTTGAGGAAACACTGCCTTTGTCAGGTGATGGTATGCCAAATCCCTGCGTCTCTCCCGCCATGAACTGTTACTCTAAAACTTGGGTTTCAAGGCTGACTTGGAGATTCTGGTAGAAGCCAGTCCCAGAGTAGTAATTTAGGGGAGGCCTTGAGCATGTTCTTTGCAATTAGCCAGTGCTGGGCTGACATTCCTGCCAGTTCACTCAGAGCTTGAGGGTCAGAGGATGAGTTGGGGAGAATTTCTGGTTCTTCTTTCCCATTTCTGCAAGAAGAGCCAGGACCTCTTTCATAGACAGAGGTGAGGGATGTGTGTGAAAACACAGAGAGCTCAGTGAGCAAGGTGGCAGCCATTTTTGAACATCCACGACATGGGTACAGACAGGAGATAGGGGGCACAGCCACAACAGCCAATACAGTGACTTCTAGTGCTTTACCCCATGGCCCTGTGAATACGTCAAGTGGCATTACAACAGAAGTATGTTCTAGAAGTATGTGTGTTCCAGCAGGGGACCAGGGGGATCAGGGTCAGCACTTTCAATCAACTGCATCTACTTCACCTTTCTCATGCCCACCTGGCCTCTGTTGTTTGTCTCCATGGTCACTTTGAACTTGGTCACTTCCTCTGAGCAAGGCTGTCTCTGTTCAAAGGGCCACAGCTGGACATCTCAGAAGATGATCTCATCGGCCTCCTCTCTTATGGCTACAGGAGCCCAGGAATGCCATGTGTCCCCGCTGGCTGAGGTCTTGCTCCTGTAGGAGCAGGGACAGGGCTGTTTTCAGCTATGGAATTCTATCTTGGCTACTGCAGAACTACTCTGTTCAGGACCTTCACCCACTCTCAAGGGTCTTCAGACCCTTGATTCACCCCAGGAACTAGTGATAGGATCTTAAGAGACAGTAAATACATTTTTTGGCTTTAAGCATTCTGGGAAACCCAGGCTCCAGACCCATAAACCAGTTTTATTCCTTCACACCTTCATCCCAAGATGGCAATCACATATGGCAGGGCCTCCTGAGAAAGAAAGAGGAGTCACCAGACACCAGGGGCTACCAGGTCTATCACAAAGACAGTGCCTCTCACTGGGATTTTTGCTGCATTTGCTGAGAACTAGAATGCTATGGACTCTTTTGCTAAGTGAATCCCTTCAACTTGGGTTCCCCCTTTTAATCCCCAGTTAACATGCCAAACCTCTGCTTAGTATGTTGCCTGAAATTACCTTTCCTGATCTGAGCATGCACACTTCCTGCTTCCTTTCAATTCCTGGTTGATTATGGTCTCTGATGCTTGCCAATATGTATTATTATTGTTATTATTTTCATCATCATCATCATCATCATCATCGTGTCTGAGAAAGGGTTTCTCGGCATAACAGCTTTGGCTGTCCTGAAACAGTCTGTAGAACAGGCTGGCCTCAAGCTCAGAGATCTGCCTCCTTCTGTCTCCTGCTGAGATTAAAGGTGTGCACCACTACTGTCTGACATCAGTATGGATTTTTAATTAACTTTCAATGTGCATGAACTTAATTTTTCTTTCCTGTTCCAGTTGTCTGTGATGGCTACAAATTACTACCCAAAGCAGCACTCAAAGATGGACCCTAACCTCTTGGGAGGAATACTATCACTGACAATCTGGCTTTGACCATTTTTATGGCTATACCTGAATATCATATACCAGAGACTTCATGAAGACGAGAGACTCATGCTTCTCGAGACTGTATGTCTACAGGCTTGGCCTGGCATCTGGAGAGACTTCACCTGCATCGAACATAACACCTGTGAGGGTGTCATGTGCAAAAGAGAGCAAGCTTAGTCACTCGTTCAAGACAGTGTTCTCAATCTGTGGATTGTTACCCTTTTAGGGGTCAAACAACCCTTTCACGGGAGTCACCTAAGACCATCTGAAAACACAGATACTTACGTTATGATTCATAACAGTAGCAGAATTACAGTTATGGTATAGCAACAAAAAGTAATTTTATTATTGTTACTGTATTAAAAGGTTGCAGCACTAGGAAGGCTGAGAACCACTGTTCTAAGGCCGCTCATACAATCCCAGGGGTGTTACCCTCAGAACCTTCTAGAATCCTAATCACCTCCTAAAGGTTCAATCTCCAAAACCATTAACATTTGAATAATCCTCGGTTTGGGAGCGGTTTACAGTCACCCTCTGCCATCTGTCTGGGATTTGAACCCAGGATCTGTTTTCCAGTCTAGACTTGCCCGGTGAAAGCAAAGTTGGAAAAATACCAGGCAGGTAAACTGGGCTCTCTGAACGTTTGTCTTGCAGTTTCACCAGCCCCTGATCCAGTGTCTGCAAAAGCTCATTCTATTCTACTTCCGGCAGGAAGAAACACCAGGCTCCCACTATTCCAAGATGGCTGCCATCTTGAACAAACCTGTGCCATGAAATGTCGGGTCGGTTTCACAAGTACATAAACTAACAACGGAATCAAAGACACAAACAAGAACAAGCCTGTAATCGTGCAAGTCCGAGTCCCAAGGCGGGCTGCATGCTTTCGCCTCGCCTGTTTTCTTTGCGGGTGATTCCAGCACCGGCCCGGGCCATCTGTTCCTTGTTGTGGGTGGTTAAGTGAAATGGGCTGCCAATACAAATAGCCCACTTGAGGTTTGTTTGCATAAATTGTTTTGAAAGCTTCATGACGAATTTTCAGGATTACTTGCAGTGGTGGGGACCTCGGCAGAGGCGGAAATATAAATTTAGTGATGCCCGTTGGAATCTATTAATTTGCTCACAGCCCATCACCCTGGCTTCGCTGCTTAACCAACACTGTGACCTTGGGCAGGTGAATTAACCTCTCTGGTCTTTAGTTTCTTCATCTGTTCACTAGGAGGTAGCACTCACTTCTTCATGGGACTGTGAATTTGAAACTAGGCAATGCATAAGAAGAGCCCTGCACTGAGATCAGGATGAGAGGTGTGTGTAATGAAATTTTTATTTAAAAAAAAAGTTTGGTTTCTTTTTTCTGAATTGAGAGAAGAAAGGGCACATTTGTTATGCAAAGTCCAATTACTGGTTGCTTCCCAAATGCTTGAGTTTGCCACATTGTTTTCCTGAGTCTTGGATTTTAAGTTCAGAGAATGGGGCAAATAGAGAAGCATGAAGCCCCTAGATCTCCAACCCTACAGCCAAGGGGAAGATTTCATTGTGACCTCTGTGGTTATTGCCATGAAGATCTTGGCTGGGCTCTTAGGAGTTCAAGCTCATCCCCTCAGGTCCAGGAGAGTGGCCACACTGTGTCCTGGGTTTCTTACCCAGAGCAGAGATATAAGAAGCAACCTGAGGCTCCTGGGAATAGCTAGGGTGTTTCTGCCCTGAGTAGGGAGGTCTGGGCTCCCAAACAATGGGGTATTCAGCTCACAATGTCAGCAGGGTGTTGTACATGTCTGAAGCCCGGGTCTTATCCTCTGGTACCGTTGTGCTTTTGAGGGGCCTTTTGGATTGTTGAAGGAACTAGTTCACCTCAGGTTGATAATCTCAGGGTGAGAGAAAGAGACAAAGAGGCAGAAGGGGTAAGTATATAGGTGCAGAGGCATAGACGTGCGTGCTCACCGAAAACAAAGCGGGTAACTAAGTAAAGTGACTAAAAGAAGCAGGCAAGGTGACAGAGAAAAAGAAGAAAGGAAGGTGAAGGAGGAAAGACTTAGAGAGATTCATAAGAGAAGAAGAGATGGAGAGAGGCAGCTGAAACTCAGGGGGACAGACAGACACAGGGTAGAGGACAGACAGAAGCAGAGAGAGAGAGAGAGAGAGAGAGAGAGAGAGAGAGAGTTGTACTCATGTCCCCTGGGATCTGTGTACCCAGAGACCGGGCAGAAATCACAGAGGCCCGCTTTGCCTCTCCCCTCCCAGATCTCTCTTTAGCCCCCATCCTGCCCCACTGGTAGGATAATGTCTGCCTGCAGGGAGCTGACCTGGTCCTTTCATCTTCTTGTAAGGCAGGCTAGGAGCTGCCTGGATGGAGTGGAGGTTTGGGCCTGTGGCCATGCCAGTCAGAGCATTTCCAACGATGACAGTTAAATTGTCGCAGCAGCTTCTGTTCTTCATTTACATCACAGACTCTAAGGTCCTGCAGACCTTCCCTAGATGGAAGCCAGCTGCCATCCACAGGCTGAGCGCTTGCCTTGCTTCAGAAGGCCTCTGACTTTCAACTTAAATGTACCCCCTATTTTGACAAGCCAGAGTGCTTAACAGTATTTTATTGTGTGATTTCACCAAACTCTTAAGACTTTCTTCTAGCTTGGAATAATGGACTAAACCTGGATGGGTTTGCTTCTCTGAGAGAGCACTAGCGCTGGGCTGTCAAGAAAGTACCAGGTTCCCACTTGGTTGTCCTCTGAGGTGACAGAGACCCCTTCTGTTGCAAAGCTTGTCTGGAACCCCGCTTTCCTGCCAAGTGTGCAAAGCATGCAGTCACTAGCTGAGGTTTCTTGAGTTTGTTTTATACTCGTCTTGGGAGACATGCAGTTGCAAAGTGTGTCTCAAGTGTGTCCCTGCTGTAAGGGAGGGGGGGGACAGGGGCGGGATATCTTTGAAGTGGAAGGCTCAATATCTTGATGTAGAGCTAGTGGACAAGTGGCCCAGGGTACTTTGGTAAGCAAGTCTGTTCTCCCCTCTGTTGAGTGACTGGCTTTGAAGGTGAAGCCTCAAGTGTGTTCTGCACTTCTCAAGCACAGGTGACAAGATCTAAGAGACACCTTTGGCTGTTGTGACTGAGTGGAGGCAGTATCATAGGCATGGGTAAAATATTCTGCAATAAGTATGACTGTTCCCTTACTACAGAGAGTGATTTGACTTAGAAAAAAAAACCCCAACAAATGAAAACCAGTAGTTTCTCAGTTGCTGCTGAGAAATCCCACTTTCATTGGGGGTAGACACAGTGGGATATGTGACCTGGCTAGCCTGGGCTAGTTGTGCAGATTTTGCCATGAGCAGCTCCAGGAGAGGTGTGCAGTGTGATAGTCCCACGGATAGATGGGAATGCACATGCAAATATCACAGGCAGGGCAGGTTGTGCTGGCTTTGGCTGGAGCGTCAGCAGCTTGGAAGGCCCTTGATGGGAAAGAGCGAGAGCCGGGGAGGCATCTGGGAACTGGGTTTGTAAATGTCAAGAGCCTTTGGATGCTTTGGAGCAGGAAATGAGATCCATCTGACCCCATGCTCTGGGAAGATGGAGGCAATCTGCCACACAGGTAAATGCCGTTATGGGTGGAGAGAGACAAGGGGCAGCCTGAGAAGGTTCTAGGAGGATGGGACCATGTGGCACAGATCCACACATGCAGGTGCATTTGTCCCTTTTCTATTGCTGTGACAACAGGACGGCCAAAGCAACGTAACAAAAAAGATTATTTGGGGCTCATAGCTTCAGGGGTTAGAGTCCACGGTGTTGGGCTAACTGGTACCAGATAGTTCAAACAACCTCTGAGAGCGCTCATCTTGAACCCTAAGCAGAAGGCAGAGGGAGCCAAGTGGGGATAGCGCATGACTTTTGAAACTTCAAGGGCTCAAAGTGACAGATTTCCTCCAGCAAGACTACACCTTCTAAACCATTCCAAAACAGCCACCAACTGGGGGTTTCTGAGGGACATCTCATTCAAACAACCACAGTGGTTAGATACTGGACCACAAGGCACTTGGGCTGGTTCCATGGTCAGGGTCACGTTGCCAGGTCACTCCTGAGATGACACACAAGACACACCCTCCGTGAATGTAAGCATCCTCCCCTTCCACCTGGCACACCTGCCCTGAGTCCTGTGTAAAATCAAGGCTCTAAATTATTCTTCTATAATATCCATGTCCCATGAGCCAAGACCATGAGACTCAGGGGAACAGGGAAGAGGAAGGGTCATCTCCCCACAGCCCCGTCGTCGAGTGCCAGGCTGATTTTGCAAGCTTGGGGAAGCAGGGGTCTGGGTGTGTACTGAGGAGGTGAAGGTGTGGCAGTACCAGCTTGTGAGGGCCGCTCTGGAGAGCACCCAGTGGCTGACACACAAGGTAGGTGTATGACTCAGAACAGGCTCTCTGAGGTCTCAGTGTCTGTGGTACTCAGCATCCACTGCTGGCTCCAGGCACCCTGCCTGAAGACAACCCCTCCCTACCTTCTTGCATCTCAGCTCCTACACAGCGGATAAAAAGCAATGATGCCCTTACAAATCACCATGACAATCTGTGGATTTTATTTGCAATGGAATTGCATGTCTCCGTGGTTAATCAGAGGGCATTGCTGGGCTAGGGATGCGCTCAGAGGTACAGTGCTTGTGTAACCCACGCAAGACCCCAGGTTCCATGCTCAGCCCCGCCAAACCAAGCAACCAACACAACCCCCAAAAGGAATCGAATTAAAGACCTTGCAGTATGGCTTTAACAAAGGCAGCCTCTCGGGTCTCCCCTCCCTAATTAGAAACCCACTTCTGCCTCTCAAGAAATAGTGATCTTCCATATATATATATATTGGTCTGTGTCTCTACTTGCAGAGTCTGCACAGCACCGTGTAGCATGGTTTTTTGCAAAACTCAGAATGCATGTGAACCATATTGGGAGACAGAACGAATGCTCAGTTCACACTGATGCCTTACTGTGTTCGGAAGTCTGTATTCTGCAGCGTCCTGTTTGATGACTGAGCCTCTGAAAGCCAAGGATGGTCAGCAGTGTCAGCAACAGTAACGACAACACTGGCTGTGTCCCTGAAAACAGATTCTCTCTCTGGGGCGTGTGACCATCGTTGTCGGAAGTCTTCACTCAGGTTTTCTTGTGCCAGGCTGAGCCTTTTCTGAGCTGGTGTTCATCGAATTGGATCCACTGGAATGGCCCATGTCCATCCTGCCTCCGGAGTGGGTGCAGCCTTAGACTCTATCAGCTCAATGAGAAAACGGCTCATCAGGCAAACTTCCAAGGAGCCTTAGCTGGTCAGAAAGAAATGCATTGTTGGTTATATACCGTAAGGATAATAAGCCAAGAGAGAGAGAGAAATTAACTTAGGAAGTGATGTTGTGTGTGGAACCCTCTGGGTGACAGTCGGACTTGTCAACGCCCTTGGAAAGAGCTGCGGCAATCTCAGATGGGAGTCACCACTGGGCCCACGGAGGCAGAGGCTCACCACATACTTTGACCCATATATCTCATTTAAAAGCACTCAGGGAAGGCTGACCTCAGACTAACCCATTTGCATAAAAGCACAAGAGGCCCTGAGGACAAAACTTTGGGGACTCGACCTGCAAAGGGAGCAGACCTTGTTGCAGTCAAGCCTGGGGTGGTCTCCCCAGGGGTGAGGGGGGCATTTCTTAACACAGCCACTGGGTGTCACTGTGCAACTGGGCTGGGCCTCTGCGAGCACTTATCTGGCTGCTAAAAAATCCTGTCTCTTAAGGAAAGCACTGGAACATGGTAGTCGGGTAACTTCCCTGACAGAGTCTTAAATGCAAAGCAAGTCTCATCAGAGGAATGGCTTTTGCCTTAGGAGGCGTTTTACCGGAGTATCTTTCACGCGCTTTCGAGATGTCTGAGATCCAATTTCAAACAAAAGTTTTTTGAAAGGGTGGCAGGAAGAGGAAGAAGAGAGAGAGGGAGAGGTCAAAGGAACTTTGCTGCTCTGATCCTCAAGCTCAACTGTTTGATGTAAGGTGTTTTCTTTGTGAGACGGTGGCTGTCAGGATGGATTTCTTCCTTTCTGTCATTTCTTTCTTTCTCTTCTCCTTTTCCCTCCTCTATTTTCTCTGACACCACTCCGCCCCCACCCTGCTTCCTCTAAGAGCCTCCCCCCCACACACACATATACAAAAATAAAAATAAACAAATGTTTTTCAAGTGAACACAGGCAGGGGTGTGTCACGGGTGATCGATGGCTTGCTCCCACTCAGCTTTTGATAATTAAGTTCTACCCTCCGCAGACGAAGAAGGCTATTCTGCCAAACCCGAAATACCCTGGAAAAATGTAAAATTAGAACCTTATGAGAAGGAAAGATTAAACGAGCTAAATATATACGTGTGTAGTTTGGCTGAAGGGTGACTAGGGTGGGGTCACTGCCTACCAAGCTGCCCAGGGACACCTGGGAAGGAAACGGGACTTGTATGCACACTGGACCAAAGTGCAAGTATGAGCCTAAATAAAAAAAGGAAGAGGCCTTGGGACTTTTATCCAACATACTGCAGTTCCAGAAAACATGGCAGCTATGTTGGAGACTCGGACAATAAATTAGTGTCTTAGTTGCAGAGACAGAATGTTGCAGATCCAAAGACAAATCACTCTGAGCGACTGTTACCACCTTATGCTGGCCAAGTAATCACCTCTGTGCCTGACTTAAGCTTCTCTCAGCATTCAGGTAGTGAGTGAGGCCACTTCCACCAATGGCAGAGATAAGACTGCCATCCAGCAGAGCCTGAGACCTAAAACAGAGCCCCTCCCACTTCTCGGTGCCCCGTCTACCTGCATCCCTGACCAGAAATATGTGGCAAGTACCTTGATTTACGGCTTTCTTTCATTCTGCGATTATAAAGTTTGTGTCAAAGCTTTCCCATTGGGACATGCCTTGTTCCTACACTGGGGTCACCCATATTTAGCTTAGAATAAATATTCTTTTTGTTTCCTCGGAGGCAAGGCCTGTGCATGGGCACCTTCAAAGGGGAAGGATAGGAGACTTCACACCAAGCACGGAGCATTTCATGGCTTCTCTAAACCATTAGACACTGGGAGCCCAGCCTAGTTGCCAGCTGGGAAGTCTCTTCTTACTTCTTACTCCTGCAGTCTGCAGCGGAAGGCTCAATCTCTGCAGAGGACCTGGGGCTGCCATGCTGTTGACTCAGAAGTCCTGGCCAAAGCCAAGGGGAGTCTGTGGCATTGCTGGGTAGCTGTGTTTATAGTTCCTATATCACACGGGTTCCAAGGTAGAGAAAGCAACCCCCCGAACGGCCCTCCCCTTCCTCCAGGACCGACACCATCTGCCTCAACAAGCTCTAGGAACTGCCGAGTGATTTATTTCAGGAGACTGAAAAGGACCCCTTAAAAGCAAATTCCTTTAGCATGATGTCCTGCATCAAAATGGAAGGAAAGGCCCTCAGTCCACATGGCGGGGTATCTCGATAGGAAATGCCTCTTACATGGTTCTCTGTGAGGGAAGGAGCTGGGTTTCACAAGCCATTCCTATCTCGATGGCTCCCGGGGTTCCTCGGATCACCCTGGAGTCTGGATCCCTACCTGCACTAATCATTTATCTATTTTGAGAGATAAAGCAAAGACAAAGGCAGCCAGTGCAACTGCTCTTCTGTCTTGATGACTGGCCACATCTGGGGGTGAGGAGAAGGGAGATGGCCACATATATCTGGGGGTAGGACTAAGCTAGTCATATATAGCTGGGGGGGGAGGGTATTGAGCTGGCCACATATAGCTGGGGGTAACAGTGAGCTGGCCATGTATAGTCGGGGTTTGGAGTGGGTAGTGATCTGGCCATATTTAGCTGGGGGTAGCTGTGGTTATTGAACTGGCCATATATAGATGGAGGGAATAGTGAGCTGTCCACATATAGTTAGGGGTGTGTGTGGTGAGCTGGCCACATATAGTTGTTGTGGTAGTGAACTGGACATATATAGTTTCTGGGGGTGGGCAGTGATCTGGCTACACATACAGGGGGGGTAGTGATCTGGCTACATACAATTGGGGTGGGCAGTGACCTGGTCACATATAGCTTGGGGTCAGTGAGCTGGCCATATATAGCTGGGAGTGCTCTGCTGGGGGGCTGGCACTTCAGACTGCCAAGCTCAGACGTGGTGCCTGGCTGGGGAGACACTCGAGAGCCCACTGGAAAGCTAATGTCTCAAGTGTGGACAATCAGCAGGAATGAGGGCAAGAAGCCAGGCCGGGCCAGGCCTGAGCTCTTCCTCTTCTCCCTGAGAACTCCATGGATTTGACTTTCCACCACTTTCTTCCCCTGCCCCACCCCCATGGCAGTTGTGTGGAGAGAAGCGGGGCCTGCTGCAGAGGGGTACTGTCATAACTTGAATCTACCCCACCCCCAGCAAGGTGGCTTGGTGGGAACCCAGAGATAAAAAAAAAATGGGAACTGACTTCTAAGGCACAGGAAAACAGAAGGCTTCCTTCCGCCCTTGCGGATAAGCCCGGGTGTGAGCCTTTAGCCCCCAGTGAAGCAGCATGAATGGGTTTCCCAAGGCCTCCTTCCCTGAGCCGTAGGGGAGGCCTCTGGGGAGAAGATGCGCACACAGCGAGGGCAGCTTCGGACCCACCAGGATCCAGCGCACTGAAGAGATGCTCTGATTGGATTCAGAAAGAGCAGAGTTACTAATGCTATTTCGAGCACGGTTTACATTTTAGTTAACCCTCTGCATAAACATAAATGCCATCCAGTGATTCAGGGCCCACATGGTCTTCATTCTCTCACTGGTGAGAAGAACAACATAACAGCACTTTGCCCAAAAGGGATGTTGCAAGAAGGAAATGAACTGATTCCCTTTCACAGAGTCTCAGAATGCACAGAACCACACTTGGTGCATCGTGAATGCTCCTGCATCTTGGCCAAGGACAGGCTGCTGCTTCCTGTGTTCACCCCACGGCCTCTCACAAACCCAGGCCAGATGATGCATCAAGGCATCATGTATGGAGAGCAAGATGAGCCTGGGACTGTATAGGTGAGCACCCCTCCCCCACCCTGTGGTGATGTAACTGACCAGCCTTCATACAGAAACCCGAGGGTCAGGCTTTCTGACTCTGGGTACATACCCTGAGGACATTCCCACAGAGGCCTGTCATGAAGGACTATCAAGAGGAAACTCATTGTGGTATATTTCCTGGCAGCGGAACGTAGAGATAAGTTGGGGGCCCATTCCTGGGGAAAAAAAATAAAAAGACCAGCTGCCTGTGTAGTGGGAGGGATGCAGCTTCAATTGTGGAACCGGTTTTTAAAAAGTAAGGTATAGGCTGGGCAAGGTGGCTCACTTGTAATCTCAGCAGTAAGGAGGCTGAAGCAGGAGGATTGCTGTGAGTTTGATGAGAGCCTTGGCTATGGTGTAAGACCCTGCCTTGGGTTGGGAAGCAATGACCAGTGATGGGGAAGAGGGCTCAGTGTATAAGAATGCCAGCTATTTAAGTAGAGGGACCCAAGTTTAAGTACCCAGCAACCATGTGGAAAGCCAGGCATGGCAGAGTACATACCTATAACACCGACCCTGTGACCCTGTGAGGGCCAGAGACAGAAGGATCATGTGGCTTACTGGACCACAGCTTTGAACCACGTTCAGTGAGAGATCCTGTCCTCAAAGGAAGAAAGTGGAGTGGAGTGTGGTAGAACAAAAACACCCTATGTTTTCTTTTGACCTGTATGCTTTCTCCCACCCACACATAAACATGTGCACACACCCCGCACAAACCCTCATACACAAAGTAGAAAACACCATGAGGTAGGAATTGTAATGTCACTGAGGTAAACTTTACAGGGGGATTTGCATTCACGGAGGGACAGGACACATGTGGAGGCCGCTGCAGGGAAAGAAGGGAATGTCAGTTAGAAGGGAAAAATAAAGAAAGCAAGAAAACACTGTGAGCTGCGTCCACCCAGGTCAATGGGCGATGTATCAGGAACCAAGGGAGAACTCTAAACAGAGCCTTCATAGCTGCATGTGTCATTAACAGGGAAAAGAATTGTTTATTCATGCATTGTATGTATGCATATGCCACATATTATATGCATAGTAAGTCAGGACCTAAGCTTTAAATAAAGGAGTTTCATGAAGTGATTGTTTCCCCCTCATTTAAAAGTACTTCATTTTGGAGTAGTCATAGGTTTATAGAAAAGTTGTACAGAGCCAGTTCCCACATCTTCCATCCAGCACCCCTAGCTCCAGCATCTTATAGAGCCATGTGGCACTGTGGCGTCTGGAAAATTCCCACTGGCTCATTATAGTCATCAGTCAGACTATCAAAGAGCACTGTTTCCCTGCCATGGTGGGTGAGGACTGTGGTCCTTACTTTTCTCTTCTCTTCTCTTGTGGTCCGTGATGGTTCTCTGGGCTTTTACTTTGCATGTCTCTGATAGTTTTGAGGTATTTTGTAGGATGTCCATGGCTTGGGGTTGGTCTGGTGTTATCTAGACAGGTGTCACAGCATGGGAGAGGACATAGCAGAAGGCACGATATCCTTCCCATCTCCTGTATCTGGGAATGAGCATCAGCACACAAACCTCTATTGGCAATCCTGTCCCTTCACCACCTTGGTAAGGTGGCATTTGCGAGGCTTTCCACTGCCAGGGTGGGGTGTTAGGCCTCCTATTACCAAGGTGGGGTGCTAGGCCTCTCATTGACGAGGTGGGGTGCTTTCCCTTTCTAAGCTCTGTTATTTGCAAGGGTCACTAAGAAGTTGGGCATGTATTTCTCAAGGTATATTTTTATTGTGTGGAAAGATAGAAGATTTACCATCTGATGAATTTTTAAAAATACAGTTTTCAGAAGGCATTAAGATAGCTTTGGGAGATGAGTCACAGACCATAAATGCCCTCATTTAAAGCTAAGGATCTCTGGTTTCAGTACATCCATGAGACTCCATAGCCATTACCTCCAGGCTTAAGAAAGGCTCATCACCCCACAAAGGAACCTCTTATACATTAAGTCACTCCTTGTTCTCCCGTGAACCTCAGCTCCACTCCGTTCTCTACAGACTTTTTGTCTATTTTAAACACTCTGATCAGGTGGACCTCACGATGTGTGGTCCCTTACTGACTTCTCACTTAATGCAACAATGTTAGAGTTCATCTCCACGGTGGTGGCTGTGGTGACCATTGCTCCTCCATGTTTTTCCCACTGAGGAATAATCCTCTGCTGTGTGGGCATTTCGCACTCTCTTCAGTCACTCCGAGAACGGGCCGTGTGTTCCCTTTCAGTAGCTCTGCTGTGAAGAATTCTAGTCTCCTGTGAGGACATGTGTTTTCATTTCTCCACAGTAGATACCTATGAGCACGGCTGGTCATATGATAACTTTGTGCTGCACATTTGAGGGACTGCCAAGCTGGCTTCCAAAGTGCTTTTACCATTTTTTTTTGTCCCAACTTGCAGGCTCTTAGGTTTCTGATTTCTCCACATCCTTTTTATTCTGTCTCTCTGATTATACCACTCCTGAGAGCGCTGAAGTGGTTCTGTTTGTCTTTCTCGCATGGTTGAAGACCTAAAGCAACTTGTCATGAGGCTATTGGCTATTTGCATATCTGCTTTGGAGACAGTCAAAGCTCTGCCCATTTGAAAGCTGGGATTGTCTTTGAACCACCAAATTACAACTGTCCTTCCTGTTTTCTGCAGGCCTCTCCTTCGACAGGCAGACAATTTGCATGATACCTCCCACTTTCAGGTTCTGGTCTTACTTTCTCAGTGAGAATTTTTTTGTAATACAAACTCTTAGTAGCAATGTGTTTGGTTCACCTGTTTCTGTTGTGGGTTTGCTTATGACTTGGTATTCCATCTAAGAGACAAACTGTCAACCAAGCCCAGGACACAGATATTTAGCCTTATCTTTTCTAAAAACAATTTTAGCACATGCATTTGTTTTTATGGTTCATGTGATCTAGGGTACTTTCCCTGTGGTATCCAGAAGGTGCATTAGTTAGCATTTGTGTCACTGTTGGAAACACCTGAACAAACAGGAGAAGCTTAATTTCTTCTAAGTTTTAGAAGGCTCAACCCATCACCAAGGGCATATCCAAGTGGAGAAAAAAAAGGTGAGGAAAAGCCACCCTTTCAGGACTTTCTCCTTTCCTCTTGCCATCTAGTGTGTCCCCATTCTGTGGGATGGCACTGTCCACATTCAGGGTAAGTGTTTCCCCCAGCTGATCCTCTCTGAAAACACCCTTACCAATCTCCTAGGATGATCCAAGCCCAGAAACCTTGACAGTGAAGACTTACCACCATGGAAGGAATAAAAATTCATCCTTTCACCTGCAGGGATGCAGCTATTCCAGCCCTTTACTGCAGACTGACTTTCAGTGTGCAACTATTCCCTCTAAACTGAAACATGTCCCCCAGCTAGAGGAGAGAGAGTGAGAAGACTCAATCATCTAATGCAGGTTAGGATATCCAGGAAGGCAGCAGGACTCACAGGACCCTCCCCATGGAGACACAGGCAGTCATCAATCACTGGTGGAGTGGAGACTCGAGAGGGGCTGCCTGCAGGCTGGATAGGAAGTCCCAAGGATGTAGCTTTCATGAGCAGGGATGGACTTGTTAATGAAGCTGCCTTAGAGTTTCCCATGCAAGTAAACCCAATAAATGCAGAAGTCTACCAAGTTCAGCTTTGATGGTGCCCTGACTGTGGTGGGTAGACACCTGCTACAGTTTCTTCCCAGGAAAAGTCATGACTATTGCTGTTGCGCGTTTCACCCCAACACTGAGGCATGGGAATGCTGCTGGGTAGATAAAATGAGAAGATGCTAGACTGTATTTACCCTATACCCGCTGTCGGGTGCTGGGCTTAAGGGAAGCGCTGAAACACACAGCTCAGGGGTGGGAAAATGCAGCCTAAGATGTGGGAGGCTGAAGCTGAGGTTTTCTGATTCGCAGGCGTCCAGTTGCTGCTGGAAACCAAGCAGAAGAGTTGGGAATGGAGAGTCGGGCATCCACAGGCCTTGGATGAGGAGCTTGGGACTGAGGGCTCCCAACCTCCTGGACATCAGATGCTGCTGGGTTCTGGGAAGTTAGGAATGGAGGAGGTCTGCAGGCTAAGGATGATGAGCCTGGGACTGACGGAATGGCGATCTCCTGCTTAGCTCAGTGGTGGCAAGACTGGGGGCATGGAGGGGCCTGCTGTGGAAAGCTTAGACAGTATGGCTTTGTAGACGAAGGCTTCCTTCCTCCGTGCTCCCCAGTTCTTGATGAGAGAGACAGTTCTTGGTTTCAAACTGCTTATTGGTCGTTCATCCTGGAAAATTGGTGCATAATACCTCCTCAAGGTGGACAAGAGATTAAATACCTTTTGCAGGAAGGAATGTTCAGGAAGGGAAGCTTATTGGCTGAATCCTCAGTTCCCCTAGATACCTCATTAGCATGGAGAACTCTGCCATGTTCCTATGTAGGGACTGTGGTCACATGACAGGGCCTGGTCGGAGGCAGGTGAAGCTCTTACCGTCATCCTCTCTGGGTTCCAGGGCTTCCAACCCACTCAACCTTACCAAGTTTCCTGGCACAGTCTACTGCCCCACAGCATATCCCACTAAGTTTTCTTGGCATTAAGTGAGTTTCTAACATATCACTTTTTTTTTTTGAGAAAAAATGTACAGTCACTTCACCTTTGTCAAAGCCAAGTTGTCCAGTCAACCATCAGTGTTTTGTAAGTATGTTTGGAGGAAAGAACAATTTGATGAGCTTCCAGGCAGACTGGATTTCTTTCCTAGTGTCATTATCCCTGGATGTGTGACTTTAGCTCTTTGAAATGCCCACAGCTTCTCACTGCATCTTTGACTTACCTGACAGATGTTGGGAGGATAGTGTTGCCCTCTACAACTTCATAGTACACCGAACTCACGGGTCTTGTAGCTTTAGAAGCTGGGAGGTGGAATATTTCCTGTAAACTATTTGCTTCTCTTATCCCTATGCACAAATAGATACTGGGCTTGGTTAACACTAACCTGTATAGTCAGTACCAATTGCTATGTGACAAGTATCAGTAAATAGAAACAGCAAACCATGGTTATCTTAGTTCTAATGGAACCCCCAGCGTGGCTTAGCTTGGTCCTGTGGCTCAAGGTCTTACAGAGCTAGTGCTGACCTTCCTGTAGACTCCAGTCCAACAAATGGTAGAATTACTCATAGATGCTAGGAGGAGACTGCTCGGCCCTTTGCTGCATGTGCCTATAGTTGGTAATACAGTGGTTTTCTTCAGTGCTCAAGTGAGGAGATGGGAATGTCTTACAAGAGGGACATCAGGCTTCAAGACCCAGTCTTTAGAGATAGCCCATCGGGTCTGAAACTTCTGCCAGACATGTTTGAGCTGTGAAGTGTCACTCATGCTGGGAAATGCTTTTGACATGGGCGTGAGTACTAGGTGTTGTAGTCACTGAGAATCATCACAGAAGGGATGATTGGCCTATACCTACAACCTTCAGAGTTTGTAACCTTCAGTGTTCCATACAGGGGCCCATAGCCAGCGTTTGCAGGGAGGTGACCAATCTCTGAAACTCACTCTACCAGGTATTTTATAACACCAGAAATTCAACCTCCAGGAATTCAATTCCATGTACAACCAATTCCTGCTTCAAGAAGTCTAAGTAAGACATGCTAGCCACTGATAGCTTCATCCCTGTCTATGAAAAGTAAATTTCCAAGAACCCTTTGCCTCACTTTCTTAGTTTTGACTCTTCAATTTCCCACCATCATTTTCTCTATCCAATGCCACTGGCGTGTGATATGTTTTCCAAACCCAAATCTCTGGCCTGTACACTCATGTTAAGGTTTCGAAACATTTTGTCTTTTGGATGATCCAAGCTCTTTGGATCCTCCTGGCATCTTAAGTGTGCCAGAAAGATGGCAGATACTGACTCCATCTTAAAAATCCATGTCAGATGCAGCAAAGTGCCGCAGGTCACACTCACCCCTCCTCCATGGCCCTTAGCCCTGGGTGTCCTCTAAATGTCCCTGCAGGTTCTATAGGGGTGCTCAAGTTGGGGAACCCATGACGTTCCCCCAAGCTGATATGTTTTCTTATGAAAATCTCTAACTGGTTCTTAGCCTAGACCCATGGTCTCAACAGGTAGGGTGAGGACAGCAATGACCTACCCTGCTGACTCAGGCTCAGGGGCACACCTTCCCAAGGAGGAAGAAATGACACTTTTTTTAAAATTCATTCTCCCAATTCCTACACTTCCCAGAGGCATAATAAAGATGAGTAATGGTCCTAGTCAGAAATGCCTCTGAGATGGGAGACAGCCACAGGCTTTTGCCTGAAGAAAAGCCTCACCTCAGGGCTCCAGGGTTCCCTGCAGGTCACTGGGGATATGGAATTCATCTCAGCACTGACCCTCCAAGGCTTTAGGGGCCCAGCGCTTCCCCACCTAGAAGTGTTTGAAGGTATCTATACCAGCTTTTTAAAAAAGTGCCATCTTAATATTTCTCACAAATTAACATGTTCTATTTTAGTCTTGCTAGAGAAGAGTACCTGATGTCATTGTCATAACATGCTTACAATCACAGGTTTGATGTAATTACCTGATTACTTCAAACATTAGCCAGATCTTCTGGACTAGAGGCTTGGTTCCACCACTTACTAACTATATGACTTGAACAATCTACTTGACCTCGCTGGACTTATAATGTTTATCTGTAAAATGGAACTAGTAAGAGGGATTTCTTTAAACGAGTCAGTGGCGTATGAGAAATGTCAGTTACATAGGAAGCCCAGCAGAGACAGTAGCTGATTCTAACACCAGTCAAACCCCATTGCATTTTTAAACAGACACAAACTAAGACAAACACTCAACTCTTGTGGATGTGCTCGCCCTGCATGCTCCTGCGGACCCCAGAAGCTCACTCATTTCCACTTAGGGAAATGCCACGAAAGAGTCACGACCTTTCCAGAGAAAACACACACAGGGGCACACACTCCAGTACAGCCACAGGAAATCCCAAGGAGAAGATTAGGGGCTGGTGAGGCTGTGGGAAGCCCCTGTCAGGGCCTCTGAGACTGTTTGCTTCTGGATTACAGTGACAGGGCCAGAAGGAAAAGCAAAGCAGACCCTGTTTTCCTGCCCGATGCCATCTTCCAGAGAGGCCAGCACACACATCCGCTCCTATCTGCTGTGGCGTAGGTCCTCTCCTCTGAGCTCCCCTGGGGGCTGCTTGAGGGGACTGGGGGTGGGACAGTGAGTGCTGCTGACCTAGGCCTATACCTGGAAGAAGTGTAGGCCAAGCCCTGGGATTCCATTCGTGGCTCCCTCTTCATGGCACCTTCTTCTTGAAACTCTGCATCTTGCTCTTGAGAAACTCACCCCATTTCACTCTCTGTCCCTGGTGTTTGTCATCTCAGGGAAGGAGCCTGTGATGGAGACTCAGTCTTCTCATTCTTTCTATCTCTATCTCTCTTGCTATGTTTTATTAAAGAACGAGGCTAAGATACAAGTTAGACCAGCCAGAGCCACAGATTGAACTCTGGGCCTGAGAAGGGACTTCTTCTCATTCTGCAAGCTGAGTCTGGTATGACAGGAGAGCCTGAAATTGTCAGATGCCAACCCACAGAGTGCAGAACCAAGGACTGTATCCTACCGCCATTGACAGAGCCTGAATGATAATGTGTCTAATGTCCATAAATCTCCCCAATGTACCTTTTGCAAATGTAACATATTGGTTTATTGACCTGAATGTATGGGAGGTATTCACTTGGGCTCGCCCTCTCAGAGGTGTTAACCTATCATGGTAAGGAAGGTGTAACAGAGGAGATCAGTCATGGCAGAAGCTGTTTGTAGCCTGACAGCTCTGCCAACCTGGAGAGTGGCTGGAACTGGGGGCAGGCTGTCGTCCTTGGAGTCTCTGCATCTCTTGACACACTTCAAGCAGCCAGTGGCTCCACAGCTTCTCTAGAGCAGCACCAGTTAGGGAAGGTGAATCTGTTGGAGACATCTCAGCTTCACTCATAATATCAAGGGGGCTATCTCAGGCTCAGCCATAGCAACAAGGAGGACATCTCAGGCTCAAACTGTAACAGCAAAGGAAATATTGAACCCCCAATCCGCAGACATAACCTAGGTAAAACAGCCATGCCACTGAATAGTGAAGTTGGGATACGTGGGGTGGAGTCTGGGTGCGTGACTTTAGAATGGTAAACTGTATTGTTTACATCTCTGATCTGCGGAAGTAAACATGATCTTTAGATATATGCATGCCACCTTCGCCCAGATGACCAGCCAATCCATACCTGTCACCTCTTGAGAATGACAATCCCTTCTATTACTCTGGCATTCTTCACAGGCAAGATACCTCCAAACACACTGTGTCTTGATGTTCCTTTAGCAAGCAAGGAGCAAATCCAGGCATAAATTAGTCAACAGCTTGGTACCCCTCTGGGGGCGACTAAACACCACAGAAGCTCCACTAGCAGGATTTCTCATTTCACAGATCTGGGTGAGGCCTGAGAATCTGCTGCTGGCCAGGGGCCCAGACTTTGAGAATTGCTTCCTTGTTACTGCTGGGGACAGTCCATGCTAGACATTGGATATTGTGTGGGAGATTGGGGGGACCGTTTTTCTGCGGGTTGAATTTCTGATGCTAAGATGCTGTTCCTGGGTAGCCTTGGTAGTCGTGCAGGTCCTTAGAGCCAGATGCTCTACATCTCTGACCCATTTCACTTCTTGACTGAGAGCATCCGTGCATTCCTTGGTGGGGAGACATTCTCCCCAAACATGACCCAAGCTTGTCTCCCTGCTCAGCGTCTTTCCGAGCAAGTCCAAGGTCATCCCCCAGAAGACACATCTCTGGTTACTTAGGTATTTTAGCGAAATCCAAATGATAACCAATGCTCTCACTAAGCTCCTGGAATGTGTCACACTTAGGCAGCAGCTTAACCAGCACCAGTCAAGATTCAGGTGGCCTCATGAGTGGGTTGGGAACCACAGTCACACCCATTTTACACACAAGGAAATGGAGCTTGACGGTCTTATGTCATTTGCTAAGGAATGTCCAGGTGTCACAGGCTCGATCACACCCATGAGCTTGACCACAGAGCCCATGGCTTTTGCTGGCACTCCTCTGATTTGTTGACAGAATACCAATAGGAACACCACCTTCTGTGAGAAAGCTGATTCGCATCTCCTCACAGGCCTCGCATATGGTCTTCATTGCTAGGACAAGCAGCTTTAGCTCCTCTGCACAGGTGAATGACAGTGTATGAATAGAGGCCTCGGGTCCTCTACAGGGCCGGTGGGTCAATGCATGAGGCATTAGCTACCATGCACAGGGTTCCAAGGATGTGTCAGGTGTTTGCAATACGGCTTTTTGCAAGCCGTAGTTATAGACAGGATACTAGAATTCTGAATTAAAGCAGGAAACACCAAGATTGTCTTTGAAGACTGTAAAAAATTCAAAGTGGGCTTGAGACTGATGATGATGATGATGATACACTAATAACTATAAGAAAGAAAACCCTGGGTGCTCCAGGATACTGCATTCTGAGCAGGGCCAGCGCACTGCACATTGATGGCAGCTGCCTCTGTGGTGCTCATTTTGGGGAGAGAGAGAGAAAGTGAAGCATACAGTCCTGGCATGAGTCTTCTCAGGTCATGGCCTCAGTGTTTCAGAATCGGGGCTGGACCTCAGCTCACTTTCTCTGTACCCAGCCCCAGTCTGCCTAAGGTTCTTCCCTCCATCACCCCAGAGCCTTCTGCCCTCGTGGGCTGTGATCCTGCCTCTTTGCTGAGGCTTCCCTCCTTTTTAGCAGGTTCTGCCTGCTGCCCATTAGCCCTCATTATTGCCTCTATGATAATTTCTTCATAAATCCCTAACCGCTTGGCACCTGGTTAGAACGTAATAAAAAGGATCGTAATATAAATTGATGTGTTACATTTATTGTTGTTTAAATGATGAGGGGGAAGAGAAAGTTCATAAAACACTGAAACGTTTCTCTTCTCTCAAGAGCTACAGTTGAAAACTCTCCTTTCCCCTGTGAAGTTATTTTCTCTTCCTTCTAAGGACAACAGGAAGCTGAGAGATCAGGTACCAGCTCTTATTCTGTTAATACAGTGTCCTGAAGAATGTGCTGATTTTTTATTGCTTGACTTACAGATTTAACCAAAACCAAATTAAAATAGCTAATATGAAACTCTACGAAGGCATACTATATTAATCCACTTTTTATTGTAACAAGATACCTTAAGTCAGATAGCTTTATAAAGAAAAGAGGTTTACTCTAGGCTTCTGCTGTGACCATCCATGGGTCCATTCTGAGATGACTCCAACCTCTCTACCCAGTCACATCTCCCACAGTCTTCTCCAAGGTCTAGCCCAATAAATCTTTCTTACCCTCCATATCTAAGCCTTTTCCCCAACCAGCAGAAATAACCTTGGTCCCAAATCCAGTCCTCTGGTCTAGTCTGGCCATCTCTGTCTGTACAATAATCTCTAGGTCTTTGCAGGGACCCTCCTTACCTATTCCCTAATCCAGAGGCCTTTCTCATGTCACGTATAACCTTTCCACTCAGATCTATCCATACACTCCAGGCTTGAACTAGGAGGCACATCCTATACACCAGCCTAGTCCTCTCTGTCCACCTGACTTCATTCCTCCATTTCCAACCTCTGCCTGCCCACATGTCCTCTCTTCTGGCACAATCTGCTCTGCCCATGTCACACTTAGAACTTAATAAGATAAGTAAGTCCACATGCCCAGATCTCACGGCAAAAATACCAACAATATGACAGATCAAGCTACTATTTTTTTTCTCCAAAACTTACCAGTACTGTAGAAATTCTTGCTAATGAGAATTACATAGATAAATCCCAGGACATAGACTTTAAAAGAATAATTATAAAAAAGAACTCAAGGTATTTAAAGAAGAAACAGCTCTGATAAATCATGAATAAAGAATTTAAGGAGAATAAACATCTGAGTGAAGTCCAAGAAAATATGGCTGATGGAAATGACAAAGACAATGCAGAACTTGAGACTAGAATTCAATAAGAAGACAGAAACACTGAAGAGGACTCAAGCTGAAATGAAGATGGAATGGAAAAACACAAAAAATCAACTAGAAATCTAAAAGAAAAGCTTACAAGAAGAACAAATTGAGCAGAAAGAAGGTAGAATATTAAGTCTTAAGTATAAAGCTAAGGATCTCCATCAAACAATCAAGGAACATGAAAAAACAAACAAAACATAATACAGGGAACACGGGACAGAACGGAAAAAAATCTTCAAATTATAGCTATAGATGAGGGAAAAGAATTCCAAGTCAAAAAGATCATAGTGGAAAACGTCCCAAAACTAAGAAACGGCACACCCATACAGATATAAGAAACACACATGGTATCCAATAGACAAAACCAGATGAGGAAATCCACACAGAACATCACAGTTAAAGAACTAAGTAGAGAACAAAGAGAATATTGAAAATTTGAAAGCTACAACAGAAAAATTGCAAGTCATTCAAAAGAAAACTCATAAGAATAAGAGCATATTTCTCAGTGGAAGAGCCTGGAGCTATGCACCCAAAGTCCTAAAAGACTATGATGGCCATCCTAGACTGATATACCCAGCAAAACTATCTGCCATAATTGAAGGAGAAAATATTTCCATGATATAAGAAACCTAAAAATTTATATTCAACAACCCAAACCTAAAGAAAATATAGGAAGTATTATTTCAGGCTAATGAGAGGAAGGGCATGAGAGGAAAACAGTGGAAATCAATACAAATCCATAATTATTAAGACATGAAGTACCACTGAGAACCCAAACAACAGCAGCAGAAAGTCAGATACATGATAACCATAATTAACACACATTTCAGTAATAACTGTAAATATTAATGGCTTCAATTCTCTGATCAGAAGGCACAGGCTGACTAAATGGATAAAGAAAGCCCATCGATCTCTTGTCTACAAGAAACACATATTAGCTTTAAGGATTAAAACCACCTCAGAGTAAAAGGATGGACAAGTTACTCCAATCAAATGGGACCAGAAATTAAGCAGGTATCACTATCTTACTATCTGACAAAATTGACCTGAGAATAAAAATAATAAGAAGAGATAAAGTGGAACACTTCATTCAAATCAAGAGAGCAGGCAATCAAGAAGGCATTACTATTTTAAATCTATATGCTCTAAACTCTAATGCACCCAATTTCATTTTAAAATATACTACTGAATTTAAAGATACAGATTAACAAAAGACCATTAATAGTAGATGATTTCAATACCCCATTTTCTCCGATAAACAGATCATCTGAACAACAACAAAAATAAACCAAGAAACATCAGAATTAATTGACATCATACATCAACTGAACTTAACAGATATCTACAGAATATTCCAACTAGACACCAAAAAAGAATGAAAGAAAGAAAGAAAGAGAAGGCCCAAATTAACTGAATCAGGAATGAACATGGAAATATTACAACAGACAACACAGAATTTTATTATCAGGGAATATTTTAAAAACTTGTACTCCATTAAGCTGAAAAACCTAAATGAGATGTATGAATTTCTAGATTCAGCCAAATGACCAAAATTAAAGCAAGAAGTCAGCAACATAAACCTAAAGGTGATTAAAACTGTAATAAAGAGAACCTTCCAAAAGGGAAAAATGGAAAGAAGGAAGGAAAAACATAAAGAAAGAGAGAACACTTACAAACTCCTTCTACAAACCTAGCACTGCTCTAATACCGAGACCAGACAAAGATACTAAAACAACAAGAACAATAATAACAACAACAAATCAACAAGAAAACTATAGGCCAATATCCCTGATGAACACAGACTAAAAATGGTCAAGGAAAAACTTGCAAACAGAATATAAACACACATCTAAACTATTATCTAACATGACCAAGTTGGCTTTATTCTTGAAGCATGAGGAGAGTTCAACATACACAAGTCAATAAAAGTAATAAACCACACAAAAGACCTAAAGATAAAAATCACAGAATCATCTCAATAGATGCAGAAAAAGCCTTTGACAAACTCCTATGTGCCTTCATGATAAAAGTCCTAGAGACTGTAGTACTGACATACCTCAACAAGATAAAAGCTGTATAAAAGAAACCCACAGACAACATCATCGTGGATGGAGAAAAACTTAAAGCAATCCCTCTGAACTCAGCAATGAGACAAGACTGTCCACTATCCATCCCTTTCAACATTATGTTGGCTCAGCAATAAGGTAAGATAAAGCAATGAAAGGGATTCAAATAGGGAAAGAAGTCAACGTACCTCTATTTGTAGATGACATAATACTATACATTGACGACCCTAAAACTTCTACCAGAAAACTTCTAGAAATTATGAACAATGTCAGCCATGTGGCGGGATATAGGATTAATTTGCACAAATCAACAGCTTTTCTTTACACTGACAACAAGCATTCAGAGGAAGAAATTATAGATGTGGTCACATTCAAAAGGTCTCAAAGGAGAAAAATAACTAGAAATAACCTAACCAAAGAAGCAAAAGACCTCCACAATAAAAGTCTTAAACCCTCAAGGAAAAGATAGAGAAAGACATCAGAAAATGCTAAGACACCCCATGCTCATAGTGCGGTAGAAACAATTTTGTGAAAATGACCATTTTACCACAGCTACTTATAGATTCAATACAATCACAATCAAAATTACCATCTCATTTTTCACAGAAATTAAAAAAAAAACTGTCCTAAAATGTATGTGAAAACACAAAAGTCCCTAGATAGCCAAAACAATGCAGGTAAAAAATAAAACGACAATACTCCCCCCAAAACAAAACAAAACAAAAACCCCAATGCTGGAGGGACTCCAGAACTCAAGATACATTACAGAACCATATAACAACAGCAACAAAGTATTGGTACAAAAACAGACATGGAGAGCAATGGGACAAACTTGAAGACCCAAACATGAGTATGTTGAATCTCAGGCATTCACTACTGGATAAAAATGACAAGAACATATATTGGAGAAAAGAAAGCATCTTCAACAAATCAAAGATCTAAACATAAAATTGAAACACTGAACCTGGTAAGAAAAGAAAGCGTAGGTCATCTCCTCTGTGATAGAGGTGATAGGACTCTGGTTAACTGCAAATTAAGGCTTAGAGATGTCAAGTGGGATGTCATAAAACTAAAAAGCTTCTGCACAGCAAAAGAAACAAACTGATTGGGAAAAAAAAGTCCATAAAATTGGAGATGATCTTTACCAGCTATTCAGAGGATTAATATCTAGGATATATAAAGAGTTTTAAAAATGAAGAATCAAAATGATAAATGGCCCATTCAAAAAATAGGCCTGCATCCTGAACAGAGAGTTCTCAATAGAAGACAATATCTCAAAGGGGTGGAGAAATAGCTTAGGAGTTAAGAGCAATGACTGTTCTACCAAAGGACCTGGGTTCAATTCCTAGCACTCACATGGAAGCTCACAACGGTCTGTAACTCCAAGATCTGACACCCTCACATGGACATGCATGTAGGCCAAACACCAATGCACATAAAAAAGACAGAAATACCTCAAATGAGTTTATAATCCCTGGAAATTAGAGAAGTGCAAATCAAAACAACTTTGAGATGTCAGGCTACCCCAGTCAGAATGACAAAGATGAACAAAAGAACCGGCAGCAAATCCTGCCAGGGGTGTGGGACAAAGAGGACACTCATTTCCTCGTGGTGGGATTGTAAGCTGGTCCAGCCACTATGGAAATCAGGGTGCAGAATCCTCCAAAAGCTAAACGCTCAGCTGTGGTCATTGCTGCTTTAGTCACAATGGCTAGAAAATGGAATCAACCTAAACATCCCTCCACTGGGGAACTGATAATGAGAATGTGGTACATGAACACTTCGTAACACTACCCATTGGTCAAGAAAGACGACGTCGTAAAAGTTGCAGGTGAACATATGGACATAGAAGAGATCATGTTGAGTGACGTCATGCTCACCAGAAAGATAAATACTGCATGCTCTCTCACACCTCATCATTTGGAGGCTCCTGGCTCCAAACCATCAGATGTCAGTACTTATCCTTTAGTAACTACAGAAACGAGAAAAATCAAGAGACCATTGCGGAAATGGAGGCGGGGAAGTGAGGAGCGATAGAAAGGGCAGTAGCAGGGAGAAGAGACTTGACTGAAGAAATGGGAAAGATGGAGGGGAATGTTAAATGGGAAAGAGGAGGGAGATAAATATAGAAATGGGAGGAGAGTAAACTAATGGTACAGTTGTCTAAAAGTCATAAGGAAATATTTACCTAAAAAAACGCTGTAATACACATAAGTCTCTCTCTCTCTCTCTCTCTCTCTCTCTCTCTCTCTCTGTGTGTGTGTGTGTGTGTGTGTATTTTTTTAATGATTTTTTTTCTCATCTGGGATTGCAATGCACCCTTAAAGAGCCAAAGACCACCTAGTAGAATCCTCAACGTTGGGCACGAGAAGCCATCTTTTGAGTTGTTAGCCAGGGCTATCTCAGAGATTTTCAAAACATTCAATCTGTTACTATTATGTTTGGTTACACACACACACACACACACACACTCTGCCCCCTGCTTCCCAGAGGTAGAAATTAAGTACCTATTACTAACGATACCATAAACATCAGACATAGGACCTACGTCCATTCATCTGGAGTTGACTGAATGCCTCTTCCCTGTGAACTAGCTTTCATGGTACCAGAAGGTATCATACAGCTTCCAAAGCAAGGAATCAACCAACAGTCCACAGGAAAGACCAGCATGTCACGATAACGTGGAGGGTGCAGTAGTGGCATGAATATATTTGTGGTAACAAACATCTCTACTTGGACATAAGGGCCACTCAACAAGGGAGAATCCATGCCTGTACTGGAAACCTAGTTGGCTACTGAGGGCTAGTGAAGTCAAGATCTTGGAGAAAAATCTGAAACAGTCCTTTCATTAAAGTAGCATAACATTAACTACACTAAACCTCTGTTCTTATACCCACAGATCAGTGTAGTCCTCAGTCCTCATCAAGAAAACCTCTCTTTGTAACAGATAAAATTCTTTACAGAAAACCCCAAGTCATCAAAATCCTCAAGTTGTGAAGCCCTATCCCAGTAGATACATCTACAAAACAACTTCCACACCTAAGGCTCAGGGACATTGCAGAAAAGGGGGCAGACAGAAGGTAAGGGCCAGAGGACTGGAGCTTTTCTTGGTAAGGTCAGAAGCTACACCCATAAAGTCTCAACAACATTACTGCCTAAACTTGACTGGAACAAGGACAACAACAACAGGCATGACAAAGTGGACAGTGGAAACACCACGAGGCCTCACCTCTACCCGAACAACTATAGGCAACTGAGGAACTGAGAGTAGGAGAAATAGTTTTCCCCGGGGGAAAGCATACCTATTGGTGCAAGGTGTCAGCTATGAAGACATATATACAAGTAACATTATACGGACCAAACAGGTTATATTTAGGAATGTGGGCACGCATGCTCACACACACACACACACACACACACACACACACACACACACACACACAAATACATATATGGATGCAATAACAATTTGTGAAAAAAAATCCATGAATAAGAAGGAGAGCAAGGAGGGGTGAATGGCAGACCTGGAGAGAGAAAAGGCAAAGAAAGGAGAAGAGAGGAGAGGAAAGGAGGGGAGGGGAGGGGAGGGAAGGGGAGGGGAAGGGAGGTGAGAGGAGAGGAGAGGAGAGGAGAGGAGAGGAGAGGAGAGGAGAGGAGAGGAGAGGAGAGGAGGGGAGGGGGGAAGGGGAAGGGAGTGGAGAGGAAAGGAGGGGGGGATGAGGAGAGGAGGGGAGAGTAGAGGAGGGGAGAGGAGGGTAGAAGGGAGAGAGAAGGGGGAGGAGGGGAGGGGAGAGGAGGGGAGAGGAGAGCAAGAGGGGAGAGGAGGGGAGTGGAAGGGAGGAGAGGAGAGGCAAGGAAGAAATGAAGTAATTATAATCTCAAAAAAGTTTAAAGGATGTTTATTAAGCACACAATCGCAGAGTCTTAGTAATACTGTGCAGGCTACTGTATTCCAGTGAAGGCCTCATGGGACATGGCTTCACAGTGGTAGTGTGTATAAGAGAAAGGGATCATCTAGCCAGATGGGACACCAGATGGGATGATTTAGGAGCCAGGCTCAGGTTTACATTCCCTCACTCTCACAAGAGCTCACCACGGGATTTCCTTCTGAGAGCATGCCCCCCAAAACCTAAGAATCTCCCATGAGGCCTATCTCTTAAAGGTTTTTTCTGTCTCCCTTTACATTGTCACACTGGGAACCAAGCTTCTAACCCACAAATCCCTGCAGGCGACCTGCATCCAAGTCACAATAACACCTTTTGGAACCTGTATCAGTTTTGATTATTGGAGTCATGCTGTGCAACAAACCACCTGAAAACATGCTTGATTAAAAGAAAAAATGAATCCATGAGGAGTCTGAGGGCTTCATGGTTAATTTGGGGTGAATGAGCAGTAAAATTGCCCAAGGACCACAGCTGAGTCTCCAACTCTTGAGGGTATAGCCTCAGCCAGGGCCAGTTCAGGTTTTACCAGATTTTATGCTGCCAATACACCAGACTTATGTTATCACAAGTCCTAGAGGGTTCTAGGGGACCCAAGAACCATCTCTATGTAGGACACAGTAGGAAACTTTACCTGGTCATCTAGCAAAGGAACTGCTGTGGTTGGTGGTCAAGGAGCAAGACCATGATTGGCATTCCTTCTGCTCTCCACTCAGATCAGCTGTTCGTTCACTGCTGGTTGTGGGTCAGGTCCTTTGGGAACCTGCGGTCACTCATCCCCAGGGCTCTCTGAGCATCTTCTCTACCCTTCCCCACCTCTGCAGAAGTCCCTCTGCTGCCTTTGCCCATCCCACGTCTACCTTTGCTGATGCAGGATGACAACCTGTGTCAACGTTAATACCACACCCTAAACTCACATCTCTGGCACCGAAGGACTCACCCAGCCCCTTACACTGTACCCGTGTTTGGGGAATCTGAATTCTTTCTTTGAACCTGTTCATCTTCCTCTCTTATCGTCTTGGTCAACTATAACATCATCCACATGTACACATGTGGTTCAAAGGTCCACAGGGACTGGCACTGTTAGGGGATGTGGCCTTGTTGGAGCAGGTGTAGTCTTGTTAGGGGAAGTGTGTTTCAGTCCTTTTCTACTGCTGCCCATCTGGATGTAGAACTCTCATCTCCTTTTTCAGCACCATGTTGGCTGGCCTACCATCATGCTTCCCTCCTTGAGGATAAAGGACTAGACCTCTGAACTGTAAGCCAGTCCCAATTAAATGTTTTCTCTTACAAGGGTTGTCATGGTCATGGTATTTCTTCACAACAGTAGAAACCCTAAGACAACACCCTAAACATTTCATAGTCATCCTTCTTGGCCTCAGCCTCCATCAGCCATTACCAAATTCAACAAATATAGGCACAAAATCCATTCACTTCTCCGCAGTTCGACTATTGCTGCGGTGTGGATCTGCGTGAGTCAGCTTCCCAGTGCTATCACAAGATATGTGGGATAAAAGGCTGACTTTAGTGCAGAGTCTCAGAAGGCTTGGCCCATGGTTTGCTGGCTCCATCGCTTTGGGGCCTGTGATGGGCAGAACATCATGATGAAAGCATGAGGAAGAACAAACTACTCATTCACCCTTGGGTGACCTGGAGGCAGGGAAGGGCTTGCTTTACAACAGAGCTATGAACCCATCAGTAGATTGATTCATGCAAGAGGCCATAGCCCTCAGGATCAAATCATGTCACAAACACCACACCTGTCAACACTGTTGCGGGGGGGGGGCATGCCTCTAACTCGGGACCCTTTGGGGGACCTTTCAATTCAAAACTTTAAGTGGGTACTAGGTGTCTCACTGCCTGATGTCAACATTGGTCTCCCCAGACAATGCCCATCACTTTACATCCTGTTTCACCTCCATTTTCTCCAAATCATCTACCAAGTGAGAATCACCATCTTTGTGTACTTGCTTCCGTCTGTCTGTCTGTCTGTCTGTCCGTCCCCTGGCCTCAGAAGGTAAAGAGCTTGATCTTCTTTGATTAGGGCTGGATCATCTCCACAACCTAGTTTCTGAAATGGTTGATGAGGAGGAAGTTAATGCCAAGTGGATGTAAGGGGTGAGTCAGGTCTTGCCACAATGACCACAGACCCCTCATTTCCCTCCACTATGTGGACCAGTGGGCCATCGTCAAAACAGTACAATACACCCTGAGCACCACTGTAGATCAATGATTGTGGCTGAGCAGAAATTGTCTGTGGAATTGGTCTCCAAAATTCAAGGATTCCTGTCTACCTGGGAGGAAAATCAGCGTGTCTGGGAGTTCTGTATCGGCTGTTCTTTCCAGTCCCAACTGGTCAACGCGGAAGTAGTAGTGTTCAAGGCAGGGTCACATAAACTGCATTTCCTTCTCTTTGCACACAGGGAAATGCTTTGCAAGCCACACTCTTTTTGGAGATGATAGTGTAGTTAGAATCACAGCGATAATTGTGCCCTTTTCGCCCACATTTTGACTTGTAGGAAAATGAACTAATTCCCAGTTCAGTCTCTCTCTTTGTTTTCCCTTTGCAGCCCCCTCAACAGAATCTTCTAGGATTACAGGACCCAGCACAGACATCAGTCATATGCACCATGATTTCATCTATAAAATAGGAATAATGATGGTCCCATGTCATGATTACCAACAGATTAAAAGTCATAAATGTAGATGTGCAAACCTATATGCATATATAATGAGGTGCCTTGTTACCGTTACACTAATTATATTTGTTAATTGAGGTGCTGTATTTGGAAGGTGAGCTGAGTAGTTCTTCTTCATGAGTCTCTCATGCTTCACCCAAGGTCAGTGGATTGGGATGGGAAGGAACTCCTCCCAAGGATGGCAAGAGTATAGTTGAAAAGGCAGAAACACACAGGTAGTCAAGGTCAACTGTGTATCAGTCACCTTCTACTACTTCTATTGGCCAAATAAATCACATGCAAGTAGGCAGCTCTGTGCTTTGCCTGTTAGGAAGAACTCCACTAGAGAAGACTCTGCAGGGAGGGTGCAGAACAGGAGTCATCAGTGCCACTGATGTATGTCATCGAGTATCACTGCTATGGTTGATGTTACATAGGCTCTCTGAAACTAGATCATCCGGAGCGGGGCGGTCCCCACCTCCAACATTTCCATGTGTGATTCTGAAGTAGCAGGCTCTTCAAGAGGATCCTCATCTCATTTTCAATCTGAGGTTCCCAGTAACCTGGGACTTGGAGGAAACCAGTTGCAGTCCTGGGTCATTGTCCTGGAGATTCTGGGCACATCTCTGGATGCAGGACTCAGGCAAGAACATTCTAGCAATGGAAAGGTAGAGAGTAGCCTTCTAATGAAACTCATGCTTTATTTTCAGTCTGGAAGAGTGGCCACACAGTGCCACGCCTTTTCTGTAGAGGGCATGAGGGCCTGGTCATTTTGCCCTTAGGGGGCTCTTCTCATTCTGGCATGGCTGGCAGGCTTGACCACATGTCTTCTGCTCCATCTCATAGTCCTGCTGCTTTTTGCCAAAAACTACAGGCATTGATCCTTAAATGGCTCACAGCTCAGTGGTAGAGGCTTGCCTAGTGTTTCAGTTAGGGTTTCTATTGCTGGGAAGAGACACAATGACCACAACAACTCTTATAAAGAAAAGCATTTAATTAGAGCTGGCTTACAGTTCAGAGGTTCAGTCCATTGTCATCATGGTGGGAAGCATGGAGACACACAGGCAGACACAGTGCTAGAGAGGTAGCTGAGAGTTCTACATCTAGATGGGCAGGCAGCAGAAAGTGACTGAAACATACTTCCCCCAAGAAGGCCAGACCTTCTCCAATAAGACCGCGACGCCTCCTATTAACGCCACTCTCTATGAACCTATGGAGGCCATTTTCATCCAAACTACATACCAAGCATACAGTGTCACAGGGTTGATCCCAGAACCACACAAAACATTTTGATAAAAAATTGTGGTGGTACCCAGCTGTAAACCCAGCTCTTTGGCAACAGAGGGAAGATAATTGCAAGCTCAAGACCACCTGGGCTATGAAGTTAGATCCTATCAAACACTAAACACACAAAATATCCCCCTGGAACTTCAAAGTCTGGAGCCCTGTCCCTTCTAGAAAAGCCAAAAATGATCAGAAGCTATGACAGGAGTGTGGAAGGGGAGGGCATCCTGTGGTGATGAACTTTAGTAAGAAGAGAGACAATCAAAAAGAGGAAACTGAGGAATATATCACACAAAGTGCATGCTTTTACCAGACGTCTTGCTGACAGAACATAGGAGACACCTTCCCATTTAAATCACCTTTCTCTATTGATCAAGGTAAATACTTTACTGATGGCGTTAATCAATACCCCTATAAATCCTCAGTGTGTGGCGGCTTTACTATGTATTTAATGTTTCTGTCTTTAATTGAGTTACATCCCCTTCAACCCAAAATGATGAACTGAAAGCTAGAAATCACGCCGCCTCTGACAAAAGTAGGGCTGTGGTTTTTCTTTCTTTGTTTAATTCAGAGATCTAAACACTTTGAGCGTGTCAGCAAAGCGGACTTGGTTGCCAGCAGTTGGCTTACAAGTTTTGCTCCTGTCCCTCAGTTTTCTCACCCAGAGACCAACAAACCAGATGTAGTGCCCAGGAAAGTCAACAGCTAGGGCCCTGGGGAAGCTTCAACAGAGCTGTGTAATAAATGCCTCGAGACAGAGATCTACACGGACACTTTCCGGAATCTTCCATGGTACTCGCGGTAATGGCCACAATGGATCAGGAACTGTTCATTTCATCCACTGCCTTCTTTTCTGCATTGCTGCCACCTGATTGATTTGCCCACTTAGTCAAGTGCGTATAATAAATATCCACCTGTCAATCATTCCATTATGCTAAGTGCCCATCCAACCTTGGAGGCTGATTTACACTCTTCAGTGGAGTCTCTCCCCTGCAGGAAGCGCTGCTGTGGTAAATGGGTAGAGCGGGGTGCTGTTGGCTCTATGCTCAGGACCTACACTTTAGATCTCATCTCCAGGGAAGCCTGGAGTGTGAGGCATCTTCTCAGATCCCTGACTACACCTGCTCTACAGAATAGTAAGTTTTTAGAAATCTCAACATCTAACAGAACCAATTATTTTCTCATGGAGAAGAGTCAACAGCTGTAGTCTTCAACCAGAGGCCACCTTGCTTGCTAGGGGACACTTTGGATTATTCAGGAGATGTTATCAGGGCACCTGGTGAGCAAGACCCATGAAAAACACCTCCCAGTCCTCAAGGATGGTCATACCATTGTTGGGAAACTCAGAGCCCCAGGATGGAAAGCAGCCCATGGAATGCCCACAGAAATGCTGCAAGCTACTTTTAGAAATGCAGGAGTTTGGGAAATGGACCAATGTGACCCTGGTGTCATGCGTGGAAGAGCTGGTCAGAATCTTCCATTTTAAAAGATAGATTCTGAGGCACAGATTGGATATGAACTTGTTCACATTTGGTGGCAGATAGGAAAGGAGATTCATGTCTCTTTAACAATACTTGGTAGCTCCTTTTCAATATCCAAATAGGAGAATAGTCTAAGTATTCCTCTGGTACTGGCTCTCCAGAGTCTTCCCAAGGGCCATCTTAGCCCACGCGGAGATAAGTGATGGGATTGATTAGTGATGTCTGCCACAGACACAGAAAAGCAAGGGAAGTCTTCAGTGATACATTTACAGTATCTGTCCTCGACCGGTTTTTCTTATCTCAAATCATCCATTGACAGATTTATTTAAAGGTATTTTTTTTTAAATATTTAGAATCTTGTTAATGAAAGAAGTGATTTTTTTAGTATTCTCCTTGCTTACAAATTAACTTTTTAAAAGTTGAGCAGTGTCCTTCTGTTAGAGAATATTAAGTACAGGGCAGAAAAGAAAATTCCCTTGAGCCCACAGATGGCCACAGTGGGTGTTTTGGTGGCTTTAGACTGTGACTGAGTCTGATGCCTTCATTCGCTCTCTGCATTAACTTGAAATGGCATTTGTGATGGATGTAGATGTTTTAAATGAACATGTAGCCATGTTAAGTGCCTTCACAAATACTTGCTTAGAGTTTAGTGGCACGCCACACCACACTGGGTGAGCCGAGCTGGTGCCACACTGGGCGAGCTAGCATTCTTCCATCAGAGCCCATACTGAAGCACAAGGATCTTTGCGGTGTCTTATTTGTTTTTAGGTTTGCGGGCTATTGTTGTGCAATAAAACTTTGTATATATTTTTCCTATATATTGATGATTATTTTCCTGGAATTAATTTTTATAAGTAGGATAACTGTCTTCAAAGTTGTGAGAATTATTAAGCTGTTTAACAATATTGTGAGATTTCCTTCAAAAAATGACTAAGATTAAATTTCTGTATGATGGAGTTCAGTTTATAAGAATTTGCGTGGAATACCAATTTTAGAATTTGGAGAGGTGGCTCAGATGTTAAGAGCACATACTGCTCTTCACCAGAGCCTGGGCTAACTCTGCTCTGGGATCAGAGTTTGGCTCCTAGTACTCATGTCAGGTGGCTCACAGTCTCCTGTAGCTCCAGGTCCAAATCAGTATGTCTATTTCTGGGTCCATGAGCACCTGCACACATATGGTACACACACACACACACACACACACACACACACACACACACACACACACACACAAACCCTTTAGTGCAGAGCAGAATCATGCAGTTTCAGGAACTGGAGAGGTAGGTATCTCAGTAATTAAAAGTGGGTACTGTTCTCAAAGAGTACCTGAGTTCAGGGCTCAGGATCCATGTGGAACACTCACAACCACCTGTAGCTCGAGCTCCAGCTCATCGGACGCCTTCTTCTGGACTTTGAGGGCACTTTCATCCATATATATGCACATACACAGAGAGACACATACACTCATAATTGAAAACAAATCTTTTGAGCCTGGAAGGATGGCCTGGCAGTTAAGAGTACTTGATGGTCTTGCAGAGGTCCTGGCTTCAGTTCCCAGCATCCACATGGTGGCTCACAACCATCCTCAACTCCAGCTCCAGCACTAGCCACACACATGGTGCACATATACTCAGGCAAAACACTCAGACAGATAAAAATCAATAAATATTTAAAAAATCCAACTCTTTAAAATGGCCATTTAAGATTACTCTTCTAAGAATAAAACTAGAAGAATACATTTAAATGTTTTTATTTTATATTTAAACTTTTAAAAAATGATTACAACTACTTGCATTTTTTCTTGTAAGAATAATTTATACCTTCTGTTTGTTTTTCCTTTGGGAATGTTTGCTCATTTTTCTTCTGTATAAACTCTTGAGAGACATCAGCCTTTGTTAAGATTCAGGTGTATTTCATATTTCCCAGCCTATTGTTAGCTCATTTTATATATACATACGTGCATGTATGTGAACATGTATTTTAAAAAAAATTTACAGCATTGGGGGAAATAGTTTTCTTTTGGTATTCATCTGTTATTTTTCTTCCTATTTAACTCTTATATTAATTATCATTCTTTCTCTCTCTTAATCAGATATAAATATGATTTACAGATATACAGATAAAGGAATTTTAATCTTTTTCTTATAAATATGATCCGTGGCATATGCTTTCCTCCAACTTGTAAATTTTTAAAAAACTAATCAACACCTGGTTTATTAAGGAACATATGAGTACTTTTCTGTTTCTGCAATAAAATATGACTGGCTACAACTTAAGAAAGGGAGGAATTATTTTGACTTACGGTTTCAGGGGGTTAGGAGTCCACCACAGAGGAGGGGCACGGCAGCAAGCAGCAGGCTTGGTGGCAAGGGCGGGAAACTGAGAGATCACATTTTCAAACATAAGCGCAAGCAGGGAGAGTGAAGTGGAAGTAGAGCAAAGACTGGAAATTCTTAAAGCCCTTCCCCGGTGGCACACTTCCTCCTGCAAGGCCACACCTCCCAAACCTCCAAACCTTCCTAAACAGCGCCACCAGCTGGAGAGGAGACCAAGCATTCAGTGCTTGAGACTATGAGGGCATTTTTATTCACACCAGCCCAGTGAACAAACTTTCTTGGTGGGTTTTTTTTTTTTATTAAAGAACTCTCTTCTTCTTCTTCTTCTTCTTCTTCTTCTTCTTCTTCTTCTTCTTCTTCTTCTTCTTCTTCTTCTTCTTCTTCTTCTCCTTCTCCTTCTCCTTCTCCTTCTCCTTCTCCTTCTCCTTCTCCTTCTTTTTCTTCTTCTTCTTCTTCCTTTTCCTCCTCCTCCTCTTCCTCCTCCTCCTCCTTTTTCTGACATGAGCCTATGTTAGAGTATTCTCATGTAATACAGTTTGTGTACCAGCTACTCTTTTCCCAGTATTCTGTAAGCATCTGTAATAACTAACGTTTTATCTAGTGTCTGGGGATGAAGTAACACTTGCCTGAGTAGTTCTGCTTGGTGGTCTGGAGTCATCTGAGGAGCTCTGTTCTATGAAGTATAAGCAGGGTTTTGGGGTTAATGACCTTTAGTTTTCAGTGGAAAACTAGCCAGATGCTGCTTTGTTTCACCACTAACCCAATGAACTTCCATGGGAAGTGGAGCAGAGGCCCTGAAAAGGTCATGCAACAGACATAGAATTAGAAAAAAAAATGTTTGTTTATAAGACACTTTATACTTCAGATGTTTGTTACTCAGAAAAACAAAATTTGTCTGAGACAGAACTTATTGTTTTTAATTGAACACGTGTTCAAGTAATTAGTCCTGTTGCTTCTCTCCATCCTTAAAAATATTCTGAATTATTTTTTACCTGTGCCTTCTTTAAGAAAACCATCTAAGTCATTGAAATAAGCATTATTAATCCATGCACTCTCATGTGAATCCCAGTGTGGTTTGAATTATACGAGACATACCACAGAATTCAGAAATAGCCAATGTAGTTGATACAATTTAAACTTATCCCCATCTACCTTACAAATGAATGAGACTCAGACTATGGTTATTTTATTTCGCTTTGACAATTACTGGGGGGAATCCCCTAGTATAGTTTTCTAACTGCTGGACAGGCCACTTCCCCAGTGGTGTACCCCAATACTTGCTGTTTCTCCTGGCCATGTGCTCACGGTCCATCTCCCCTTGTGGCGGCTTCCTCCTCTCTCCTACGCTTCTCTTCTCTCTCTTCCCTCCCACCCCCAAGCAAGCAAGTGAAAATCCACCTATCTCCATTCATTCCACTAATTGGCTGGGGCCATTTTTGCATAACCAATAGTTTTAAATTAAGGGGCAAGGTTTGCACAACCAAAGCTGATAAACTTGAGAATTCCCTTCTCTTGAGGCAACTAGACCTTGGGATACAGGATTTAGCATTACAGTATACAGCAACAGACCACACCTTAATAAGCCAGCATACATTTAGGGTTCTCTCTTCCTATCTAGAAGCAGGGCATCTTATTGATCTCATTCACATATTATTTTATTTATCCTGATAAGATGCTTTTATAGAGAGCTCTGCATATTCATTATAAACATCATTCTTTTTTATGTGTTTTACATATGTTGTCATTTGTGTCTGGGGTCATTGGTTCAACACTATTTTCTAACTGGTTTGGCTCCTGTGTTACCAAGTTTTCTATTTTGCATATTTGTTCTGAATTTAGCATACTTAGCTCCATTTGACTTTAGAACTAATTGGCTTTTACTGCCAGGCAGTGGTGGCGCACGCCTTTAATCTCAGCACTTGGGAGGCAGAGGCTAGGCCGATTTCTGAGTTCGAGGCCAGCCTGGTCTACAGAGTGAGTTCCAGGACAGCCAGGGCTACACAGAGAAACCCTGTCTCAAAAAAAAAAAAAAAAACTAATCGATTTTTACTTTACTGTTTGGGATATTTTTCCCTCCTAAATCTTTAGGATTTTTGTTTGTTTGGTTGGCTGGATTGTTGGGTTTTTTTTAACAATTACTTAATATTTTATGTATATGAGTACAGTGTTGCTGTCTTTAGACACATCAGAAGAGGGCATCAGATCCCATTACAGATGGTTGTGGTTTCTAGGAACTGAACTCAGGACCTCTGGAAGTGGTCTTAACTGGTCAGTGCTCTTAACTGCTGAGCCATCTCTCTGGCCTCTGAATCTTTCGTTTTTTAAAAGCAAACTATATATTCAAAGCTGAACAACTATTTTCATTATGCCAAACAAAAATGATCTTGTGAGTAAGTTAAAAACTGATTTTTCAGCCATTTACTTGGGCCTGTCTCACAGGACTTTAGGAATCTTCAAAGGTGTCATATTTCACTTGAACTTTTCAGAGTCAACAGCCCCAGTGAGCTCTTGTGTATGTATCTAGCTTTTTAAAAAGTCTTTAACTCTGGATCAATTTCACCTCGCTCCTTATGCAGACAGGCCTTTCCCCAAAGGATCCCAAAGCAAGTCCTGTGAGATCACAGAGCAATACTTCCAAAATGATTTCCTATATTAAAACTTCTTAATCATGATGTCTGGGCATGTTTTTCATTTTTCATTTTCCAAATTGTACATTATGTATTTAAAACTGTGTTGGCTGCTCCAATCTTCTTTCAACCTTCATCTTTTTAAATATTTTAGTTTTATTTTAAAAGTGTGTGTGTGTGTGTGTGTGTGTGTGTGTGTGTGTGTGTGTGCGCGTGCACGCACACGCGTGCACAGGGTCTGTGTAAGCCAGCGGAGGGCACTGGATGCCATGGCTCTGGAGTTGCAGGCAGCTGTGAGCTGACTCACATGGGTACTGGGAATCAAATTGTAGCCTTCTGAGACAGCAATGTATGCTCTTAAACATGCAGCCATCTCTCCAGCCCTGATCACTCTTGTTTATAATTGAACAAAGTTACTCAAACCTATGACGTGTGTCCCTAAGCAAGTAGGGAAGCCCGTGGGGCTAGAACATACTTTTTTTAACCACACCCAACTTTACCTCTGCAGCAAATTAGGCCTCTCTTCCCAGGTTACTAAGAAGTAGGTGTTGAGTCTGATCAGATTCCCTTCGACATCGGCTGAAATGATAATTTGGTTTCTTACCCTTTGATTTATTGATGTAGCATTTGTTTTAATAGATGCTACCAATATGAGACATGCTTTAGTCCCTGAGATAAATAATATTGTGCACACTATATTTCATTTCTCATATTTTAACACACTGCTGGTTTCAATTTGTTCACTCTCTTAAATTTGGAAAATGTCTGCATCCACAGTTACAAGTGACCTTGGCTATAGAGCTCTAAGCTGTCTTTACCATGCTCTGATGTGCTATAAAACCGACCGGAACGTTTTCTTTTATTTTCTTTTCAACTTCAAATTTACAACAGCTACTCGTCAACTGTTAACCTGATCAGAAAGACAAACAAGTTAACTTTAGAAGATGTTGGGGTAGAACAAGGAATGTAAAAAGAAAATCCCAAGTGCCTGTTCACATTTCAAGGTCTAGCCTGTCCAGTTTGCACAGTATCTGTAATTTTCAGTACCACAAAATGTCTTATGTATTATGTACCATAAGAAATTTACCTCGCCTCTTGCTAGGTGTTTGAGTGACTCGTTTCCTGAGATATATTTCCCCTGATCCACACATATCATTATTTTCCCACTATACATTTATAGAAGTAGGGTAAGTCCAACACTGCAATGTTTTAAACTTTCTTCTGTACTTGTAAATTTTCTTCTTGAAGAAGTTAACCCAGAGGCAGGATCTGAGGAGTGCGGTTTGCTTTTTTCCATGCCTGTTATTTGTTCTTCAAATACCTTTCCTGTTTTTTTTAAGGTTTATCTTTTCATTAGCATTGGTAGTAAATGTTTCCACTGGGTGGACGGGACCTTCATGGTGCTTAGTCTTTGAGCTGCCTGTCCACATCCTTCTCCTACTTCAGCATCCGTTTCTGTGACTCATCATTTGGAGCTGTCAATCACAGATACTGACAATATTTTTTCCACACATTTTAACTTTTAATTTTCTGCATCCCAGGGGCATCTCTTGTTGGTATAGTCTGTTGTTAGCACTTTGGGCTTCACTTTTATTTTTATGCGTAGAAGCTATGCAATTTGTTCATTTTAAAACTCTGCTTTTGTTACATTTCCTTTCTCACTTCTACTTTTATTTGACTTTACTCTTGTTTTCTTTTTTATTATGGAATTTACCAGAGAAACCTGACTTTCGTGTAGTTATAAGGGGCCAGATTGTATGTTATGTCCCCCCCTCTGCTAATTCAATCATTTTTATTTACTTAATTTTATCCAACTTGTGTTATTGTCCTCTGTTATTCACATATTAGTTTCATGAAATAAAACCATATCAATTTATTCCTAATCTTTTTAAATAATAAAGACAATGCATTGGTTTCTGTTCTTTTTTCCAAGTGTGGCTTTGGGTGAGATTCACAAGTTCTGACAAAGGGCTGTTTGGACCACATTTTATTGTTTTCTAAACAGTCTGTAATGGAAGTTTTTATTTCCCTTTTGACTCGGTAACTATTTATGAGAACTTTCGACTTGGGCATTTATTATCCAAGCTCCTATCATTGGGGGGGGGGGCGGTGTTGGAAATGTTTCTGTTTGGTTTTGTTCTGTCGGGGAATTCGGCTTGTAAACTTTTCTTTTTTAATCAAGACTTTCTTGATAGTATAAAATAAGTGAGCCTTTGAAGTTTTTTTCATTAACCCTCAAAGAGATGTCCATTAGAAACACTGGTTTCCTACAAATCTTTGGTCATATTTTAATAACTGTATTCAGAGTTGCTGTTTACAGAATGGACTGCAGGAATGGACCTGGGACCTCTCTCAGAATCACATCTCTGTCAACTCCTTACATTTCCAAAATATTCAAACATTTTGAAGGTTCACAAAAGCTTATTACACCATCTTCAGAGACGTATAATTCTTGTCATAAGGGAGGGATATTTTTTATTTAAAATGTGTTTTCTTTTTGTGTTTGTCTTGTTTTTCTCTATATTCCCTTCAAAAGAAGTGTGCCTCACAGTCCACAGAGACCAGAATAGGATGTTGGATCCCCATAAACTGGTGTTAAAGGCAGTTGTGAGCTGTCATGTGGGTGCTGGGAACTGAACCCAAGCACTTGGAAAGAACAGAGAGTGATCTTAACCAAGTGACCATTTCTCCAGCCTTGTGCCGCCCTTTGGAAAAACGATGGTCATGTGTGATGGTATACAGTTTACTTTTACTCTCACCCGTGGTATGTTTTCATATTAAATTTGTGTGCATATGTGTGTGTGCACATGGGTGTAGTGTGTATTGTTTGTGTAGTATGTGTGTATGTGTGGTGTAATATGTGTATATGTTTTGTGTGTGTAGTATGTATGTGTAGCATGTATATTGTGTGTGTAGTGTGTATATGTGTATATTGTGTGTATATATTGTGTGTGTATTATGTGTAGGGCACACTGCTGGGTCTATAGGTGCAACTATGCCTTCATCTTGATTTTTATGCATGTGCTGGGCATTTGAACTCAAGTCTCTATGCTTGCACAGAAACTGCTCTTAGAGAAGAGCTTCCTGAGCTCTCACCTGAGAGTCTTCTAGTAGAAAATTTTAAATTATTACAGATTGAGGAAGCTATGATGATTGGCCACAGCCGAGTCTGGGGTACACCGGTAGCCTACATTATGTGTTTAGAAGACTGAGAAATGTCCTAGGAAGAGACAGTCACTGGTGATATAGTTGTCTATGCAAATAATCATAAAGTGGGGAGAGAGGAAGTGATGTTATTCTGCACAGCACCATGTGTCTTCCTCACTGAGCCTGTCATGGGGGAAGGGGTGATCTGTGATAGAATGATCAGAGGAGGAAGGCTGGAGAGAAAAGAGATGTAGAAAGCCCACATTCTCTCTATCTCTGTAGAGGGCAACACCTCAGACAGCAGGATCTCTGAGCCCTTCTCTTACACTATAACACAACAGAGAAAAGGCAGAACTCCCCATTTCATCACACTCACCATGGAGAGCCACGGAGCTCCCAGTGCCCATGTGTATCTGCAGCCCTATGGAGATCAACTGTGACATCAGCTGAACATGATGGGGTCTACCAAGGATCATTGCACTGAACTGGGTGGACTCGGTTAAGAGCCCACAAGACCACCTTCCTAGAGAAAGTTAAGAGAAACTCAACAACTTGAGAGGTGCATTTCTGAGAGCCAGGATCTGGCATGGACACATGGTTAATCACTCATCAAGTACCCCATTTGTACTCTCATTGGTTATAAGTCAATGGATCCTTAGAACGGACACTGCATGTTCTGTCTTGAATGATGTATTTATTGATCACTTGCTATAAACCCCCAGGAATTATTTTCCTTTCCTTTCGTCTTCTGAAAAGTTTACTTTTTTATACTTAAAAAGAATGTATTTTGAGTATAATGGCATACCCCTGTAGTAGTCCCAGCATGCAGAGGGCAGAGGAAAGAGTTTCACAAGTTCAAAACCAGTCTGGGCCACATAGTGAGTTCTAGAATGGTATGTTCATAGCAAGATCCTGTCTTGAAAAGAATTGTTTTCTTTTTTACTGTTAAATTTTTAAGAGAATTTTAGCTTGTTCTTAAACCCCAGGGTTACTCCATGAAAGTCAGGAAAGGCTGGCAAACTCCCAAAGGCATTTGCCTATTTTATGAGGTACTAGGGGTGTATCATGGGATGAATCCCCTTAGGAGAAGTATATCAAATGATGAGCAGTGTATATATGGCCTCACACTGCTGTTCCTCTCACTGGGAGCCAGGATTATGTGTTCTCTCCTCTGGAACCTGGGTAGACTCTTAGATGTTATTTTCCAATATGGCAGAGGAGTCCTTGTGGTGCTTTCTGAACTGAGGCAAGATTCACTTCAGTCCATTGGAACACTCACTCCTACATAGCTCTAAGTTGCTGAGTAAGGAGTATATGCTTTACTAGACACCCATGGAGAAGCCCTGAAACACACAGTAAATGAAAGGAGAGCCTCCCAGTTATGACATCACAGTATCAGTAGATGAGTGGGAAAGCCATCTTGGATGTAGATCATCCAACAGACACTGAGTGTCTCAATGATGAACCACCCAACCAAGACCAAGCTGAATGACTTCACAGAGAATCATGAGCAGAATAAAGTGACTCACCAGGAGCACTTGGCCTAGGGTAGTTACCACCAAGCCGCAAATACAGGCCCTCAGCTTTGCATCTTCATCTATGTTGTTGCTGCCCCACCCCAACCCCAGAGTGAACAACTGTCATCCTCCTGCCTATCTCATAGTCCACTCAACATCTTTCCAAGTCCAGGTAAATGTCACTATCTTCCCTCCCCAAGCTATGCTTTGATGTTTTCTTCCTAGTCTGTGTGACCTGGGCAAGTTACAAAGAATACCTTATGTGGCTTTTTGGGGCTGATACACGGTGCCATCTATCTTTCCAAAAGAATGCCCTACCCCAGGTGACTCTGTGTCCCTAAGTCTGACACTAGACTTGACACACTCTGTGACACAGGGTGGGTCATATCAGAGCTTACGGTAGGTTCGACTGATGCTTCTCTTGCTGATTGACAGGCAAAGTCTCTTATCGCCTTGGCGTCAGAAACAGGTCTCAAGATTGACAGTCCTCCATGCCCTCAGGTTAGGTCGGTCTGCACCTGGTGGTGGTCAGCCTGTTGACAGAAGGGTGGTACCTGCCTATGACTTTTCTATCTTTGCCAGTCTCCTTAGGTGTAGATTGTTCAACAGCATCCATGATCTGCTCGTCAGGAGAATCATGATGCTCATGAAAGGCCTCAAGTCTGGAATTTGGAAGGTTAAGAATGGGACCGCCCACCAGTGTGCATTCTGCAACTGATTTATTCGTCTCTCTGACACCAGTGCTACAGGTGGGTGTGAAATGTTCCCCAAAAGTCCACGTGCTAATGACTTGACCCAGATTTTGGCAGAACTTTGAGAGAGCACCAGGAAATACACCCTGGGAGGAAGCCAAGGCACCATCTTCCTTTTCTTTTTCCTGGCTGCAATGAGGCTTGTGAGTTGCTCCACGCATGTTTCCACCATGATGTGCATCTTTACAGTGCCCCCAATCCCAACCAACAAGACACTGAACATACTAAAACATCTAAAAATTAAGAGCTCAAGCAAACTTTCCTTCTTTTTAAAATAGATTAACTTAGGGGTTTTGCTACAGTCGCATAAAGCTAACACACCCAAGGGAATCACAATAGTACAAAAACTACAGAGTTGCTATGGAAACTAAATAAGTTACTAGTGTAACAGTTCTCAACCTGTGGGTAGAGATCCTTTGAGGGTGGAGCAACCCTTTCTTAGAGGTCTCCTAAGACCATTGGAAAACACAAATATTTACATCACAATTCATAGCAGTAGCACAATTACAGTTAGGAAGTAGCAGTGAAAAGAATTTCATGACTGGGATCACCACAACATGAGCAACTGTCTTAAAGGGTCGTAGCATTAGGAAGATTGAGGACCACTTACTATTGTAAAGCATAGAACCAGCTTTGGATAACTCTGATAGATGTAAGTACATAAGTATTGCTACGCTCTTGTTAATGATGGTTGATTGGCATTTTGTGCCTGTGTTGAGAGTGACTGGAGGGTTTCTGAGCTCAAATCGTCATGCCATTATGATATACAAAAGTGACTCAGAGGGCAACTGTTTATTGACTTTATTGACTTGACTATAGGACAGAGGGAAATGTTTCACTTTATAGAGCACCATGGGCCTATTGTGTAGATCTGGAAGCTTCCATTTCAGTGGTTCTCAACTTACCTAATTCTGAAACCCCTTTATACAGTTCTGCATGTTGTGGTGACCCCTAATAATAAAATTATTTTTGTTACTTCACAACTATAATTTTGCTGGTGTTATGAATCATAACATAAAGTCTGTGTTTTCCAAAGATCGTAGGAGATCCCATGAATGAGTCATTTGACCCTAAAAGGGGTTGTGACTGACAGATTGAGAACCACTGTTCTGTTTATACAGTTTCGAGAATTCAGTTCCATGGATGAGCTAAGGAGTCTTTTACACACACACACACACACACACACACACATACACACACACGACATAAATGATCTTTCATGTTGGCACCTACATTTTCTTTCCTCTTCTGGGTCCTGAACCAACTTGTGTTGTGGAGGAAACAAAGGGTTAAATGTGGGGGAAGCCCCAGCCCTTCTGCATGTGAGCATTTCCATGTTAATAGGACAGTTAGGGGGAAATGCTCTTTGGCAATTGATTGTATAAATATTTTATCTGGAGTAAGTGGCCAGGATGAAGGGCTCTTGAAGATGTTCCTGAGAGCAGAGTGAAGGGTAAGATTAGAGCGCGAAATAAGACACAACAGGGAGTTACAAACACTTGATCCAAAGTGTAAAAAACGGTCCCCTCGCCTCTGCAGCCAGCAGCCTGGGCCGATTAAATCCATAATGGAATGAGTAAGTTTGGGCCACATAAATTTGTCTTCCTTCCCTAGGAATCCTGCCCGCCGCCTGGCTAGATTAATGGCCAGGAGCCTCGCACATAATGAAGTGTGCTACCTTGGCACCCGCTCATGAATTTATTATGGTGTCCACAATTGGGCTGGATGGCGGAGACATCTTTATAAATCCTGCATTTAGCACAGCCGAGATGAGCAGTTCACCACTAATGGTGAGGCTGATTTATCACCAGGGGCTCTGCTCCTCAGCCAGGCCCCTCCTCAGCACTTCACCAAGGAAATACAGGTCATCGTGCTGATGGAGATGGAATGTGAAGGTAATTAGACGATGCCGAATGGAGGTGGGGGAGGGGAGGAGTGGACATTTTAAATATGTTGGTCATCTTTCCTCAGAGCAATTATATCAGGCTGATTTATTTTTACAGTTTATAATCACTTAACTACCTGTGGATGGGGATTTTTTTTCCCTCTCTTTAACCTCACGCTATGGAGACAAGAGGCAAGCTTTTGATTTCTATCTTGGGATGGGAGAGAAGGATTCATGTGGAAACCCTACGGCCCTGAGGTTTCAGGCGGTTTCTCTGAGTAGTTGGCTGCTGAAAAGCCCTGGGTACTCTGTCTGTGTCGTGAGTAGTATGTCAGCCTGGACCTTGTCTTGAGAGCAGGGCATGAGAGAATCCAGTTCTTTTGGAAGTCCAAGATCAAGGTTGGTGTCCAGTGGTCAGAAGCTCTAGTTGGTCTGTCAGTTCCAAACTAGCTGACTCAGAATATCTTCCTTCACTTCCCCAGGCCTCAGTTTCCCCCCAAAGATAAAATGAGTGTAACAGTAGTGTCGTCTTAAGACTGTGTGAAGACTCTGTGTGGGAATATCATAAACTCAGGACAGAACTTGGCACATGGATTAGCACCCAGAAATAGTAGATAATTGGAAAAAAAAATCGCTCAGGGCCATCACGCCACCACTACTTTAATACGTACCAAGTTCCTGAACTATGTTTCAGAGTTTGGGAAGATACATTTAAGAGCTCTACCCTACCAGTCTTTCTAATATGGCGAAAGTTGGGAAGAAATGGGCCATGGAACTAACAAGAAGAGGTGTGTGGAAGGTTTCTAAAGCGGTGCCCTTGGAGAAGGCTTCCTGGAGAAGAGGAGTTGTACCTAACGAAGCAGGAGCCAGACTGGAGGCCAAGTTGGAATGCTGGGTCCCATTTGTCTTCTTAACCATCTGTGGGATGGACAATTTACAGGTGGGAGGATGGAGACAGAGGGTGGAGTGACCTTCAGGGGGCAGCACAGAATGTCACAGGGCTCTGGCTTTGAGTGCGTAGTCCTGGGTTTGAATCTGGGCCAGGCCAGTTGATGGTCCCTGCGATGTACTGCCAGATGTATTAAAGGACAATCTTATCTCCCCCTCAAATGAAATTTAATAAACAGAATTGCTGCAAGGGCTCTGCTTGAGAGGCAGTCACATATGCATGTGTTCTCGTCCCCCTGGGTGCATTTATCTGAGGAGGCATGCTTCCTTTGCGTTTACTTCTGCTTCATTTTCTGCTTACCTCAGCATATCTTGAGGCTATCTTATCATCTGTTCCAGTTCTGTCGCATTCTGCCACTCTCACGACCCTGCTTTGCCTCTGTTCTCCCCACCCCCTGCCCACCCCCTTCCACACAGCCTGTCCACACTACCAGTGCTCTTTTCCACTGTATTTAATCTCTTTATCTAACCTGTCGGCAGAGTTTCTAATAAACACATTTTATTGCATTTCCTACTTCTAGAATCTTCATTTAACTTCTTAAATTTAGATCCTAGATATCCGCTCAAGCCCGCCATTTTTTTTTTAAATTTTGTTTCCTTCAACAAAAGAAGTGTGCTCACTTCCAAGCACATATCTGATAACGCCAATATCTATTGTCTTTTATTCTGTCGGACTTAATTCCTGGATGTCTGAGAAAATTACTATGTAAAAATCACAGAGGCTCTGGCTGCTAGTTCTTCTTTCAGGAAGTTTAACATTTGTCAGGCGATTGGAAGCAGATCGCTTGAACCCAATAAGGTGATTAGACGCTGGGAGGTTGTCTCAGCCTCTCCATTCCTCCTCCCCAAATCCAGCAGAGTCCTCAAAGGGAGGAGCACTGTCACCCCACGAGGATCTCCCTCCTTGGGACCTCGGTCCCTATAGTCCAGGATGCTTGCTCTTGCTCTGGAATCTTCAAAGATATTTTGGGGGAAAAAAAACCAAAACCGTATGCACCTTTTCATGTTACCCCTGGTGGAAGCTCATAACTGGGCTAGTCTATTCTAATTATAATCTTAAATTTCTTTTTATATTTTGGTTCACTTCAGTTTTATTCTGATCTAAACATGCTCTTATTGTTTTGGGGACAAAGTATCTCACCGTGTAGCTCAAGCTGGCCTTGAACCTACCATCCTCTTAAATGACACTTAGATTGCAGCTATGGGTCACCAAGCTTGACTTATTTTCCTAGTCTCTTTACTAGACTGTAGGACCTAGACTTGTAATGACTTTAGAAAAGCACATTTTCATCTCTATTCTTTCACTTAGCAACTGAAAAAAATGAGAAGGGCAATAATTTATTCAATGTGTATTATATCCCAGCACTATTCTGTTTTGTTATAATAAAGTAACTTAATTTCCAATAAGCCTATTCCAGAAATGAGTAAAGTGAGAGACACTGTGGCAACTAGCCTTGAAGATGGCCTCAGACGCTCATGCCTGGTGGCATCATGTGGATTATATTCCTTCCCATAGTACATCAATACAGTTGATACTCTATGAAATGATAACAACATCATTGCCTTAGAGGGGCCCTTCATCTCCTATCTTGGTTACTGGCTAGCACCAGTCTCTTAACTGTTTCTTGCTTTGTCTCTCAGCCCACTCAGCCTGGCAGAAGGGACATGATCAGAGAAGTGACAATGAAGATACTCCAATGAACAGGAAGTGAGTTCCCTCCCCCCTCCCCACCCTCCCCCATCCCACCCTGCTGACACCCCGCTGACAGCCACCTTGGGAGGAGACTTAAGGAGGCTATAAGGCAGCACAGCCAGACCCAGGAACTCTGTAACACACTTCAGTGTCTTTCTAAGTTGCTTAATTTGGAGATAATTTTTTGGGGAGAAATGGATAACTAATGGGAAGTTGAGAAATATTCACAGAGATTGTGAGCTTGAGCATCCAAGTAAACTTTAGTCTTGAGGAAGGAGGAGACTACATTGAATATTTAAAATTTCAAAGCAGGGGGCTGGAAACATGTCTCAGGAGCTAAGGGCCCTTGCTGTTCTACTAGAGGATTGAGTTTGGTTCCCAGGACCTAGTTCAGAAACCTTATACACATGGCATACCTACACACACACACACACACACACACACACACACACACACACACACACACACACGTAGGCACACGTGCACCTGTGATAAAATTTTTTTAAAAATCTAATCTTAAAAAATGTCAAACAAGTTTCTGTTGCTCATGAAGCCTGGCATTGGAGGAAGAGAGGGAACCCACTATCCAGAGACTATGGACTCTTTCATCACGCTCAGATTCTAGGTTAGTCCGTGGTCTTCAGCACAACAGACACTGTGAGTCTCAGCAGGGCAGGGGAGGGTGGCCCTGTAAGCAAACCTCAAACAACGATTTGCTCATGTTTCACAACTGCACCCAGGAGATGTTAACACAAAGAAAGACCTCAAAAAGCCCGCTCCTGTTCTTACATGTTTCCTATAGTATAGAGTAGTTGGGACTTTTAAAATAGTTACTCCAAAGACACCAGGATGGTGTTTTGTGTTTTTCCAAATACATAGTGAAGTCTCCTGACTTATTCTGTTGCAGAAGCAGGAAGTTTGGGTTTGTGTTCTATTATGAAACATGAAGTTCTGACTTTGGATTTGCTTTTAACCAAAGTTCATTCCATGCTAAGGATGCCAAGGCGCCAGTGAGAGTGTGAAATACTTTCTGGAGGCTTCTGCTTCATTGGCGCTGTTCTGACAGAGTTCTTGTCTTATAGAGGGGAGGCAGATTTTGCTATGGACTCTGAATCTTGGCTCCTCTGAGAACAGCAGCATTAGCAACTCTAGAGAGTAGTACATAGTGTACCTAAGGGCCCAATTCAGGCCCAGTGCTCTTGGAGTTAACTACTGATCTCATGCATCGATAGAAGCAGGAGGAGGAGGAGGAGGGGAGAAGGAGGAGGAGGAGGAGGGGAGAAGGAGGAGGAGGAGGAGGGGAGAAGGAGGAGGAGGAGGAGAAGGAGGAAGAAGAAGAAGAAGAGGAAGAGAAAGAGGAGGAGGAGGAAGAAGGGAAGAGGGAAGGAGGAAGAAGGACGGAGGAGAAGGAGAAAAATGAGGAGGAGGAAGATGGGAACGAGGGAGAAGAGGAGGAGAAGGAGGAAGAGAACAGCAACAACTCCATGGTGCACTATGAATTTAATTTATGCATATCCAGAAAACTGAAGACAGCTCAAGGGTCCTGATATGGACTCTGTACCCAATTGGCCTGTGCCCAATGCCTCCCAGTTTGGAACTATCCTTTGAACTGTTCTATGGTCAAGGGTATCTTGCTCCGCTGTTAGAATCTCTCAACAAACTCTCAAGGAACAGAATTCTAGCAACAACCTAAGTTTGGAAGAACATCTCAGAAAAGAGGAAGGCACTGCTGTGTACAGCACTGACTTCAGCCCCGTGAGTTCCCCATGACCCAGTGAGGTTATAGCCAGAGTCTACACCTCCAGAATGAAGATAATCAAGATAATTCACAGATTGTTTTATAGCACTGTGGGTGCTAGGTGTGGGACTGCATGGCAGTAGAAAATGAAAGTTTCACCATGATATCTTTTTTCTGAGTCAATCAAACATGTTCTTGTGAGAAAGGAGCTTCCCCCCTCCCCAGCCAGTAGACGGCAGACAGACCCCTTCCTCATTTAGACTTAAATGATGGCTGATAATAGCACTCATCTTTGTCTTAACTGTTGTTAGTGTCAGGGATACCTGGATTCTATGTGGTACATGGTCATTAGTAACACAATGTACAAGTTCTGGTCACCTCTGCATGCACAACTGCAGAGACTTAACTTCTGTCCATGAAGAGCCACACAGGGGGACAGTGTATATTGGTGATTTAGTGACCCCAAGGGTATTACATTCAGTGTCCAACATCTTTAGAGCTATAAGAATTTTTTTAATTACAGTTTTAAAAATAGCTAAAACTATTTATTTAAAAAAATAGTTTAATATCTTACATTTGGGAAATCCGTAGAAGAGCTTCTATGAAACCTCAGGGCTCTAGGTGACACAGCAAAATCTCACAATTGACAGTTTACCCAAGGGCCTCATCCTGTGTTATCTTTCATGGATCTGAAATAACTTGACCTTGGCCGGCATGCCTGACCAGTTTCACAAGATACCTTAGAAGGGCAAGAGGGTACAATTATCAATACATGTGTTTTTGTGTACACACATGTTATCAGGCACTGCTTAGCATAGAGATGAGTTCTGAAAAGTGCATCATTGAGAATTACAGAGTGTAACTTACACAAGCTAACATGGCTGGGCTGTCAGTATGCCATGCACACTCATCAAATAACCTTATAAGATCAACACAGTGCATGAAGAACATCATTGATCTAAACATCATCATGCAACTCATAGCTATCTCTATGTACATATGCATGAGGTATTACATATGTGTATAATTATATATATTATATATGACATATCACATATTTTTCATTGTGAAGCATTCTATCCATATAAAGTAATAAGTATTACTCCATATATGGGAGAATATATGTATGTATGTATATAAATATTTCATATATATATGAAGTACAATATATGCAAATACATGTAGCATTGTATATGTGTCATGTAATTCTATATATTGTGTTTGTATATATGAACACATGAACATATGTGTGTATGTGAATATAAATAAATGGGATCCAAGAAAGTGGAATTGAAGGTGCCCATGACCCAGGGTTATATTTGTATAAATGTATTATATCAAATGAAGGAATGTGTAATGTCGTAATTATTGAAGGTGTATTTTGTGTGATTGTTGAGAATGTCTTGGTTGCTGCAATGAATTAGATATGAGTCCTCTGTTGAATTTGCACTTTGTGTCCATGAGAGAAATCACCCACAAGGAGGTTGACAAGGCTTCATTCCTGCTGAGGTGACTGGGGAAGTACCTGCTCCAGTGGTGTGAAGACCCAAGGTCAGGAAACCAGTATGAACTGTTTTTCTAGGCTCAATGTTACTGCTGAGTGGTGGGGTGTCCCTCTGATGAGGTGCTGCATACTTTAAGACACTCTGTAGCATTCCAGACCCATTCTCTACCCACCAGACGCCAGGGGCACAGTCTGCCCTATAACCAGTCCTGGTGGGCACAAGCCTTGGGCACAGGGCAGTCTTGTCCCTGCAAGTTTCTTCCTTTGGAGTAAGTACTTGAGTTCTTTAGTCTACTGGACCATAACAATTGTGTAGAGTCTTAGACATAATTTACTGTAATTTGGCATAATTGTACGTAATTGCTAAAATATACAGTTTACAATTTTTCCAATTTTAGAAATGGGCTAATGGGACCCAAAGAGTGAAAGGTATTTGGGCAGAGACACTCAGCAAGCTAGAACCTGGGAATTGTTACCCTCCTGATAAGCTCCCCAATTCCTCAGGCATGACATGTACATATACCCCTCATCTCCTCCTCAAACTACGGAGGTGCACGAAATATGAGATAAACACATATTCACAGCAAGAGGGGAGGCACTGTTCCATTGACTAATCAAATGCACATAAAAGCTCTTTCTGAACTATAATTACGTTTGCTCGCTCCTTGGGTTGATTTATTTTTTATTTTAATTGTCAGCCCTGCTCCACCATGATGCTAATAGAAATGTTATTGCAGCCAATATGCACTAAAATGATGTCTAAAGATTATTAATGAGAGCAATAAGAAGGTGTCTTCATAATAAGTCAGCATTAAAGGAGTAATTCATTTTACCTGATGTAATTGGATTGTAGCGTTTCAATAGCCTGGGACTTCCTCCTAATTGGGATTAGCTTCAGCTTCCTCCTTTTAGAAGAACATTTAACTCTTCCTCTTCTACTTTCCAGTGTTTTATGAAGTAATTAAGTGTGAACTGTTAGGCACCTCTGGAAAGTAAGGGAAGTCTGAGCAGATTCGGGGTTGGGAACGGAAGTGGAGGGAGTAGAGATACTCATAGCTCTGCCATGGCTGGAAACTCTCCTCTTCCTCCCGCTCTGCTCAGCCTTGCTGTGACCACTGCCTTTCTCTTCCATTCCCATTCTCCTCTTGTCCTCCAGCTCCCTCCTCCCGCTCACTCCTCTCTGGCTCACTTGCTTTTCTCTTGCTTCATGAGCGTGAGGCTAGAACCATCCTATTGGAGACAAGGTTTAGCCAGCCATCACCTGGGAAATTGTCACCTTACTGGGAAAGACAAAGGGAAATCCTATCTAGGCCCAACTGGGTACCAGGATTCGGCCTAACATTGACACAGACAACTGTATGTCATTGTTCCCAAACCCATGACAAGAACTTTGTATTTATTTCTGAGTAGGAAATCAGGACAAAATTACCACACCCACTTGCCCTACTTAGGGATCCCAGACCGCCCAGGCTTATTTCCCAGGCTGCAGAGCTTTCAGTATCCAGAAGGATTCTTAGGCTTGGGAAACAAAGAGTTCTTGTTGAAAAGTTGCTCATCAATGTTAATATGAATCAGGAAGATAGAATTGCCCTAGCACGTCAGCTTTCTATAAATATTAAAGTACAAATCTTATAAACCCAGGCATGGAGAAGTAGACTCAGGAGGATCAGGGGTTCAAGGCTACATAGTGAGTTTCAGAGCAGTTTCAGTTACATGTAACATGTTTCAAATAATAAACAAAACCCAAAGAAAACAAAATGAATCAATCAACCAAACAACCAAGTAGCAAAAAAGTTCAAATCAGCATGAGGCAGAGCATTGAGTAAAAGCTACATATCTCAATAATAAGGCATGTGCCAGCTCTTCATGGAGGTCGATTGATGCGATATAGCCTCATCTTTTTCACTGGCTCCCTCTCCAACAGAAACCAGCTTTGCCATCACCAGGGCATTCCCACCAGCACCAGCTATAGCCCTAGTGGAACACAAATTTCAGAGTTCCTAGCCATTTTTATATTGGTTAATTTTCTCAATGTTCTGCCCAAATATCTGACGAGCTACTCTTAAGCAGGAAGGAGGGGAATTTTTTGGCTCATGCTTTAAGATGGGATATAGTGCATAACCAGAGCTTGAGGCAGATGGTCACATCATATAGTGAACCAGGAAACAGACAGTGATCAGGATGAAGGGACAAACTGTAAACGATCGAGGCCACTCACTGACATCAGTGCCTCCACAGTGGAGCAGATGAGCTGGCCTCAGGAGATCATCCCAGTGGGACCAGCATCAGCATCAGCTTCGTGATTTTCATGGTTACCATCACCATCCTCATCCTGATCTGACATGCACTGGGCTATTATCACTGAGTCCTCTGTGTGTATTACTTTATCTAATCTTTCTAATTCAACCAATGATGCTTTGAGGCGATTGTCTTTAAGGTGTCTACAGAGGTTCTGAAATGACAAGAAAGTTGTCCAAGCTCACACAGCAGTGCCAGGCAGGTAGCAAACCTGACGTTTGGAAGATGACTCAGAGAAGGGAGAATAGGCAATATCCCAGACAGAAAGGAACATCCTGTTACCTAGGTCAAGGATGTGTCACCATGAGTCACCATCACAGCTACATTATCCTGGAGATCTTTGAGAAAAACTGTGGCTTCCATTGTCAAATCATTTCTGAACTCTGTCATATTTGAACTCTCCACTTTCCATGACAGTATAATTTACAGTAAGATATATGTATACAGACTTGTTCCTGGAATAGCCCATAAAGTCTTTGGTAATCTCTAGACATGTGAGTGTCTTTAATTTGCTAGTGGGTTGCCTTCAACTGGGGACCCTAGATAGCCTTAGGATTGGGGCTGGTCACCAAAAAAGTCCAGGCAGGATTAGATGGTGGTGATTTACCACTACACCTCAACCTTTGAGGAAGGCAAGGTAGATGGACACTGAGGTTGATTGCAGAGGCACAGGCTACAACACAAGGCTTTTAATGGGCACCAGAGGTGGGGACAGTCTTTTGAGATCATGCCTCTAACCAGCAGGAGTAACTACGCTTCTGGGTAGACAGTATCAGACTTGAGTTGATGCATAAGGCATTGCCATCTGGTATTGGCTGAAGGTGTATGAGTGTGACAGTTTTGTCTGCTTGACACAGTCTAGAACAACCTAGGAAGGGACTCTCAGTGAGAAACTGTTGAGATTGGGTTGGCCTATGAGTATGCCTGTAAGGAACTTTCTGATTGGTTAATTGAGGTAGAAGATCCACCCTAAGAGGGTGGCACCGTTTCATGCATTTCATGCTCTGGGTCCTGGACTGAGGAGAAGGGAAAAATGACCTGAACACTGGTCTTCATTCTCTGCTCTCTTGCTGATGGGTTGTGATACAACTGGCGGTCTCGATTTCCTACTGTTGTGACTTCCCCACAACAAAGAATTGTCATTTGAACTATGATCTAAAATAATTCCCTTCTCCCCCAAGTTGCTTTTACAGGAGTGTGCTATCACAGGAACTAGAAGGAAAATCAAGGCAAATTCCAGCCATGTTCTGTATAGAGAGCATTGTGTTGGGGCATTGTGGCCTCCCATTCTAATAACCCCTCACTCAGAGAATGGGCTTGAAGCAAAGTGCAGGACTTAGATTACAAAGACACATTCCAGCTACTGAGACAGCCAGAACGTGGTTATTCAACCTCCTTCTTTTTCATGGAGGGGAGTGGTTGTTTTCCTATTAGGATCCATAAGCTAAAGATTTCTGGGTATTTTGTTCCCAGTTTGATCTTGGGACCACTTTGCTTTTTATTGTTCTTGGTGTGCTTGGAATTGGCTCTTTTAAAAGTGGTTATTACTATAAAAAACTTCAGCTGAGTTTGATACTATACTATTGAAATTTACTTAGGGTAATTAGAAATTAAAAAGATATAATTACTACATTATTAAAATAGCAGTAATGAATCCTTTTAATATTTAGGTAATAAGAACAGGTTAAGTGAGGTGTGCAGCCTTGTTTTACATTGTCCCATGGCTTTTCAGTTGACAGATGGCAGTTGGGTCCTAACTTCCTTCTGTGTCAATCTGCTGTGACATTTCCCATCATGAAAACTCTGGCAAGTGTCCCTTACCCTTTTCAGAGGGACAGTACAAGCAAAGTACCTTACAGTAACACTATGAGAGGAACCCTTGGGAGTCCCCTCGCCTTACATTGAGAATAGCTGTCCCAACATGAAGGAATCAGTACTCAGAGAAAAGTCAATCAAGCCACGTCTTCTAACTCAAGACCTTTTAGAACCTAGCTCCTCCCTCTATCTCCTGTGTATTGGACAGGACTTTTGACTTCCCTGGTGAGTTGTTGTGGCCCAACAAGACCCCAAGAAAATATGAGCTTGTCGGGGAAGATCCAGACTCTACAGGAAAAGTTTTTCTCCAAGATCTCATCAATTAGTTAAGTTCTATCCTACATTTGGATCTTGGGGCAGATCAAATGTCAGCCTTGTCCCCAGTTGACCTGTTCCTCTTTTCTCACCTCTTCACAGGAAGGCTGCTAGGGGAGTCCCTGGTGAATTGCCAAGGATAGGGCAGGAGATCTGACAACTACAGGAAGGAGCAATCCTTAGCTGACTTAGAGGGGAGGCAACATTCTAGCTACTCTGCCCTTGGGTGGGCTCACTGAGAGACTCTCTCCACAGTGTCAATAAGGTCCTCAGAGAACCACAAAGTTAGGATTCATTGTCCTCATGGAGGGCGCGCATCTTGCTCCCCTACAGTGGATTTCTTTCTGAAAGCTGCCTCCAGTGCCCCTGAAGAACGTGCCTTTTCCTTCCTTAATGTCTCTGACACTCTTCAGAAGGGAGAGTCATACCAAGGCCTCTGGCCATGTCTCTGCCCCTTCCTTCTAAAGCGTCCTGACCTGTGTTCCTCTAAGAAGCCCAACCTTGACCACTGTTCATGCTGTGAATCCTCAGTCCCAGAGGAGACCACACATATGGTCATTCCACAGTGCGGTGTGGAGGTCAAAGAACAACTTGCAGGAGTCGGTTCTACTCTTCCACCATGCAGGTTCTGAGGATCAAACTCAGATCTTTAGGCTTGGTGGGAAGTGTCTTTACATGCTGCACCATATCACTGACCTCAACCTGTGAGGGCTGGGGTACATGGAGGTTTGAACAAGAATGGCCCTCATAGAATCACATATTTGAATGCTTGGTTAGCAGTTGGTAGAACTGTCATGACATGTCATGACATGGGTAGACCCATGTCAGAGGAAGTGTGTCACTGAGGATGGGCTTTGAGATTTCCAAAGCCTATGTCAGGCCCGGTCTCTCTCTCTTTCTCTCCCTCTTCCTCTCCTTCTCCCTCTCCCCATCCCTCCTCCCCTCCCTCTCCCCTCCCCCTCCCTCTCTGTCCTTACCTTTCAGATAAGATGAAAGCTCTCAGCTATAGCTACAATGCTATGCATTGACAGTCCGCCTTCATGTTTTATACCATGATGATCATGGACTAACCTTCTGAAACTGTAAGCAAGCACTCAATTAAATGATTTCTCTTATAAGTTGCCTTGGTCGTGGTGTCTCTTCACAGCAATTGAACAGTAGCTAAGGCTTACACTTAGCCTACACAAGGTCTGCTAGCCAGGTTCTTCTGGACCCCCTTGGTTACTTAGCTGTCTAACTCAGGCCTGTCTCCTCCTACCTGTATCATGTACTGTTGCAACTCCACTATACAAGACCCTCATGGGAACCAGGTATCCTGTCCAGTGTCCTTTCTTCTCCAACAAGAAGCACCTTTCATGTTTACAGTCCATGTTCACCTTTCCGTTCAGCTACTATTCCTGCCAATGAGACTTTCGCCCAGAAAGAGGAATTTTGGTGCATCCTGCCCTCTTCTAGTCCAGAGAAGCTCCGTGAAGAGTAACATTTGGAACCAGTGGGTCCTGGCTTCAAATCTAGCAAGATCGTCAGCCTTCCGAGCATCTGTTTCCTCATCCGTGAGGTAGAACAATTAGGCACACCCCCAAAGTTTGCTGTGGGAGGTAATTGATATGCACAAAGCATGCAGAATACATATGAACACATCTACATATGCTCAACAACAGATAACTGCTCTGGATCTAGCACAGTCGCTCTCTAACCCAGAGGCCGTGGGTGTTGGTCGGTTGGCACCTGTGCTTCTCTTCTTGCGCATTCCCGAGTGGGGAAGTCTGCCTGCCACACTTCTGCTTCTTATGGATGGATCAGCCGCTCTCTAAGAAACATTGCCGTCACTCCCCAGATCACATGGTACGGTGACTCTAGGGTTGCTTCATGAGCGCCTATGCAAAACAAGGTGATTCACTAGAAATAGGTGTCCCGGGTATGCCAGGCACCAGCACGGTCAAGAGAGCACAGAATATTGACACAGAGAAAATGCACCTCCCTCCAGGAATACCTTCAGTGCTCCGGAGGTACAGGGGAAGGAAACTTCATAGTCCTATGTGTCCAGAGCACAATGCTTTCCCTCTGAGCCTCAATTTCCCCACATGGAAACTATAATAAAGGCAGAATCAACCCTGAGGGCTGAAGAAGACAATGTATGTAAACAGCCCATGGATGTTTGTACAGTCTGTGATAAACCTGCTCACGCAGGCAAAAGGGGAGCCTAGGGCAGCCATACACTAATAAGAACAGCCTCCAAAATGCTGTAGGGGCACAAGTAAGATGGGAGCAGAAAATGCTGAATTGGTACAAATTGCTCCCGTTACCAGGGAGGAAATTGGAACAGTTGGAATGTCGGCAGTGGGCCTGGAACTGAGGCCACTGCCCCAGGGGACAAAATCCCAGCCAGGCGCAGGGATTGCTGGGACAGCATCTCTCAGCCCTGCCTAATACAGAGAGCCTAGAGACGCCTGTCTGTCACTCAGCCTGTGTCTAAGAAGGAAAACAGGAATTAGTGACTGGGGTTACCAAGATGCCAAGGAGCCCTCCCTGCCAGGCCAGACCTGCCCTCTGTCCAAAGGCCTCCTGAGAGAGGGTGGTGCCCACAAGCCTGGCCTTGTGAGACCCGAGGCTTTGTTCTCTGTTTCAGCCTCCTGTGCCTGCGGTAGCCTCTATGTGCTAGGGACAAGGGGCTTGGGCTGCGGCAAGGCCCTTGAGGGTTCTGTCTAGGGAGCTATGGAGGAGGTGGCTGTGTTTGAGCAGGGAGCACGCATGAGCCAAATGCTCCCCATCCGCGGAGCCCCATCGCCTGTCACTACCACAGCTGGGATGCTGAGCCACAGATTGTCCCATTATTGATCCCCGCCCTCCATAATGAACTGTAACAACAACTCCATTACTCGGTGCCCACCCATTGGCTAAGGATAATATAAAATTAGCCAGTGTGCATGGGGCCTCTCAGGATCGATTTCCCTACTCAGATTACTTGTTACGAAAGAATAGAGCTGTCTCCCTCGTAATTGAACAAGTTAACTCCTTGTCTCATAAAATGTAAGACCATATTGATTGGCTGAGTCTGTGTCGGGGTAGGGGTGGGGTTGGAGAATGATCTCCCATCTCCCACCCTCCTTTTTTTGGCCGAGCTTTAAGGCCCGGGGCTCAGGCCCATGCTTTCCATGGATACAGTTTGAATCCTGGTTCTGCCAGATCTAGCCATGTCAGTTTGGAGTAGGCCTCCAGGCCAGAAGAGCTAATGATAATAGCATATCAATACCTATCATGCTATTTAATTACTACTAACAATTGTCATATTACTGTTAGCTATCTTATAGGTCTTGGGAAGATCTGATCTAACCTTCTTTCTCTCCCACCTAGTAGAAATAGGGTAGTAAATAACAGAACCCAATAAAGTAGCCCAAAAGGTATGGCTACAATACCCCTTCTAATAAACACTCCAAGAACATCAGTCCCTGCCAAGAAAAATGAGGGTTGAGAGCGAGTAATGGCTGAGAAGGTCCAAAGAGCCCAGATCCACACTGGAGCCCAGGAGCTGTGGAATGGAACCTTCCTGGGAAGAAGTTGAACTGGTCCAGAGTTGGCTTTGATTTTGTTTGGTTAGTTTTTTGTTATATGTTTCCTTGGGCTTTTGCTGCGGGCGGTAATTCTTTTGCCAAGAACCTCAACAGATCTCACTTAGGCTGAGACATTTGTAAAACAACAACCCCTTTGGGTGAGTTCCGATGTAGCAGCCCAGTGACCTTGCCAGGCAGTCAGAATCTCCCCATTCTGCAGATCCTTATCGGTATTCTGTGAAGGCATGGCTCTGGATTTTCCTTTTTGGGGGGTGTTGCCTGGTGTCCTGCTCCCCTCTGTTTCTCACCCCTCCAAGCATCCTCCTTTTCTCTGAAGCTCAAGAAGGTTGGAATGTGGAAAGGAACTGGCAGGGAACCAAGCTGCCCTGAGAGTTCACTGCCGAGAGTGAGCTCAGCCTTGGCTTCAGCAAGCGTGGTGATCATAGAACAGGCTGCTGCACCACAGAGAACAGGGTGGTCATGGAGGGCGAGGGCAGAGGTGTCCTGTGCAGAACCTGGGTGCAGAAAAAAGTGCTTTGCAAAAGGCCCACCGGTGCCAGATTTTTCGAGAGGGAAGTGCTACCTGTTCTGAGATGACAAGGAAGCCATGGGGTTGGAAATATAGACAAGACTATGTGTCCCTTTTAAGATGAGAACAAGGAAGCCTGGGGCCAGATCATGTAGGCTATGGTGGCCTTACTCAGGGAACCTGGCCTTTATCCTGAGTGTAGAAGTGGGTTAGGCAGCAAGGATCAATGTGCCAACCAGACACATTTCCCTTTTGTGGTGCTGTAGCTTGAAGCTGAAACACTCCTCCCCCCCACCCCCGACCCCTTACCCCACAGGCTTGTGGCTTGAATACTCAGTATCCAGCTTGTGCTGCTATTATAATGACCATGGAACCTTTAGCTGGTGGGGTCTGGATGCAACAATAGGCCACTGGGGACAGATCTTTAGAGGTTGAGCCTGCCCCCAGGTTCCAGTCTTGCCCTGTGCTTCCTGGTCTGGGGCTGTATGAACATCTTCCACCACACAATCCCACTGCCATTCACTGAGCCACTCAATCATGTCTTCCCATCACATTGGACCCAAACACTCTGAAATGGTGAGCTGAAATAAATAAATCCTTCCTTAAGTTGTTTCTGTCAAGTGTTGTGGTCACAGTAAAGAGATACAGGTACAGAGTATGTCTCCACACAACCATTTCTGGTCCTAAGACTGTCTAGAGGGAAGGATCCTGAATTTTCTTTAAGTAGCCTATACAGTAACCACTGATAGTAGTATCATTGAATTGGTTACTACAGCTTGTGTGGCTGATACAGAGGCTGATGAAATGGGTATAGCAGTTGCTAATGAGCCTTGGTTGTGGGTACATCTGAAAAGACAAAAATATATCTGTGCTGTTTATGGCCAGGCTTCCCACACCACAGACTACAAGCCCAGACTTCAGTCCTCAGTGGCTACTGACTTCTTTTCTTCAGTGCCTTCATCAGTCCCTTCTTCCCTTGGCCTGGCCAGCCAATGTCAACAGGGACCACAGCCTTGAAGACGACAGGTCTTCTTACAGCAAACTACCCACTGTCGATTGATGTGCAGTTTAGAAACACGGTTCCAAACTCCAGGAAACCTGAACCCTCTCCTGGTGGCCAGGTCTGCAGAAGCTGTGAGAGACCCTAGGACTGCCAAACGGCACTGTCGAGTGGCAGGTTGTGGCTGGCAGTAGTTAGTGAGCTGCTGTGGTTGGTGACATGAGCTGCCCCCCCCCAGGTCATCTCTCCCATTTGAAAACAGCCCATCATGGTGCCTGTGGCTTCTGCCCATGCATGGGAGATGGGCACAGATATTTAGAATTGGTCATTGGCCTGTTCTTTAAAGACTCACATACACTTCTTAACTTCCTAAGGTGAGTGTCTACTGATGGCGAACATTACATAACATGAGTACTCATGCCTGTTGAGAGATGCTTCTGTTCTGCATGCCTGACCCCGTCCCAGTCAAAAGAACATTAAATTATCCTTAAATGTACATACTTACTGTTCTGAAGACCGTTGTTGTGTCATATGTTACTTTTGACTACTTTCTAATTGGCTGAGATCACTCTGACACACAGCCAACTCTGGAGAACATTTCTCATTATATATTGTGATAGACTTTTAAATTTGTCAGTATGATGTGAGTACCTCTCCATTTCAGTGAAAATGAACTATAAGAAAAATTTTATAAACACCGTACATGGGAGAATTATTTTTCAAACAGTAGGTTGGAGACCATGGGGAGTTAATATTATAGTGGGTTAAGATCTATATTTTTAAAAAGTAGAATGGCAAAACACAATATTGTAAAGAAGCGAAAATTATTACCAACGAAAATTAGAATTTTTATAAAGATTGTATGCAGTTGGGTATCTGTGTGTATGCTGAATCGTGATACAATATGTTCCTTATGTAAGTTCCAATCATAATGTTTGAAAACTTCTGATGTTCTCTCAGTAAGATTTACTAGACATGATTTAATTCGTGCTCTTGGTGTGAGCACTCTGTTTTGTACACTGAGTTTTGCAAATTTTTCTATTTATTTCCTTGGGATTTCTAATGCATGAACATGGATCCTAAGCATATGCCCATTTTTCAATGTATCTTCTAGAAAGAGCAAGCTAATGTATAATAAGATTGATTGCTTTGGGAGTGTTCATCTCTATCTTCCCTTCCGATCCCATTGGACCCTGTGACCACTGACTCTTGCTAGCATTTTGCATTGTCCACCTGGCAATGTTACTATGACCTCAGGTAGTAGGAACAGCAGTTAATCTATGCTGCAAGTGGCTATATTGCACAGGCTCACCGAGTCCCAGCTCCTCGCCTCCTCCTGTTCTTGTATTCTCTGCCTGGAACAAATGCCACTGTCATTCCACTTCGGGAATTCCAGATGAAGAAACTGGGGCTTAAGAGAACCACTCTAAACTCTAACAATATTGATTCCTGTCCTGTGAACTGCAAGAGTAGGTGTTAGTCAGTTGAGAGAGATGAGGTGTAGAGAGAAAAGATTTAGTTTGACATGTTTTGGGAGTTCCAGTCCATGATACTGTTAGTAGTGTTACTCAGGGTCCTCCTTTGCAATATTGCTTGCCTCATGACTAGGAGCTGAGAAGGGAGAGGAAATGATACAAGGACTACACAGCCTCTTCAAGGGAGCTATCCCAAAGTTCTAACACATCCCCTTACCGCCTAAGATTCCACCTTCTCCCTGTGCATCACACTTGGACCCAATCCTTTGACATATAGATGCCTGGGAACCTTTAAGATTCAAACTATCACATCCTGCCTCCCTTCCTGTTGGTCTCAATGGACTCTCAGTGTCTTCATTTATAAGACAGCAGGTATCTAGTGAGACAGAGAGTCTTTTATCCGCTTACTGAAGTGTGCTAGCTAAAGACTGTTCAAATACATATGAATGATTCTTCAAAGTCTTGACATTGGCTCATTTGGGATTCAGGGTCTAGAGTTTGACCCCAAGATTGAAACACACTACTTCTTAAAACTGGGTTATGCATTCACCAGAAATAGTCTCAGGAGATATGTAAAACAACAGATAAACAAGCAGTTTCTTCTTATAGCCTCAATTTGTTGAAAATTTGGGAGGATATGAATTTTCATATTAAAAACATTGATGTACAACAGAGTGCATGTTTAAAGCTCAAACAGGAGATCTTAAAGAGATTATCATGTTGTATCAGTGAGCAGAGGCTATGCTCTGGTGACAAATATTCGCCACATGATAGTGGCTTAGAAGAACAGATTTATTTTTCTCCTTAAGACCAACTAACTGTCTGTTGCCTGCTACCCAGGTCCATTCTACTTCACCTGGACTACAGGGTCTGACTAGCTCCCACATGAATGTGTTTCGTTCCTGTGGGGAAGAAATAAAAGCGAAGTCCCGGGAGTTTCATGACAGCACTCATTGCTTAGCAAGGCATGTGATTCCTGGTCATCACTCTTCAGTCAGGCCTTGGCACATTGTCCCAGCCCACCACAAGGCAGGAAGTGCAAGCAGGAAGTATGAGCTTTCCACACACAGGATCTAGATTGAAATGAGATCTAACATGGGTGGGCAGTGGCATTAGTGACAGATGTGGCTGGTCAGACTCTGCCCAGATCTGTTACTCCTGCCCTGTGCCTTCTAAGGAAATGTCTCACCACCATGTAAGAAGGCAACTGTGTAGAACTTTTCTTCATGGTATTTTTAAAAGCGGTAACATTTTTCCACAGTCGTGAATTTACTGAAGCTATATCACGGCCGCTGAAGCCCTAGAAAGTAGAAAATAATATCTGCTTAGATTTTAACAGCTTTTTTAAAAGATGTAGTTCTGATACCATATAATTCATCTATTTAAAAAAAAACAGTTTGGTGATTTGTAATATATTCAAAAGCCCAAGTGACCAACATTACAGTCAATTTGAGAATACTTTGCCATCTTTGCAGCACTAATGGTTTTTGGTTTTGTTTTTTATTAATTTTATACCCTAGATCTGAGATCTGAATCTCTAGCTGCCATAGTAGCTAAAGTTCCCAGCACGCACAGCCTGCTGAGGCAGGACTGCAATGCCGACAGGCACTGCTTGCTGCCGCCCACCGCTACTTTCTAAGACCGAAAGCTGAGGATTGCAGTAGCTGCTCGGGACCACTGTTGTTCAACACCCAGAGCAGTAAGCCTCCACTTGAGTAGCTGAAGCTTCAAGTCTTTGGCTTCTGAAGCTCCAAGCACAAGCTTCTTTCCCACAGTGTGTGGACCTCTAAACCTCTGGGTGGGCTCGTCCAGCTACTGATCCTTGGTACTCAAGGACTTGGGATGCCGACACTGTAAGAGTATCTCCCTGAGTGCCTGTGACTCCTGTCTGGGTCTAACAGAACACAGGTGATTGCTAAGAAGATCACATGTATTTGTTTATCCTGTCTTGCTGTGATAAACACCGTGACCAAAAACAACTTGGGAAGGAAAGGGTTTGTTTGATGTACATGTCCCAGCCACAGCCCATCACTGAGGGGAGCCAAGGCAGGAACTCAAGCAGGAACCTGGAGGCAGGAATGGAAGCAGCAGCCATGGAGGGATGTAATTTACTGGCTTTCTCACCAAGGCCTGTTCAGCCTGCTGTCTTATATACCCCAGGACCACCTGCACAGGAGCGACACCACCACAGTGGTCTGGGTCCCCTCATATCAATCACTAATCAAGAAAATGTTCCCTAGACTTGTCTACAGGCCAATCTGATAGAGGCCTTTCCTCAGTTGAGGTTTCCTCTTCTCTGATGACCTTAGTTTGTGTCAAGTTTACAAAAAGCTGACCAGCACACTCTATCTCACACAACAGAAGCAAAACAGTCCTTAACACACCATCCCTTCACTCGGCCCTCTGTTGAGAAAGGAACATGATGCCCCCTCTCTCCAGATGCTGGGGCAGGTGAAGTTTCGGGGTGCAGAGGGAAGGTAGGGGGGTCTCCATCTTGTGCTTTGTTCCCAACTTGGTTTCGACACGTTTTGAGGAGTTGGGTTTTCCAAGTGCCAGGCTAATTGGAGTTGCAGATTATTTTATCTTGTATTAATTAAACCAGGCTTTACAAAAAGGACAAGTGACTAAGGACGATTTCCCCAAAGAAACCAACAATTAAAGGCAATAGCGATAAGGCCACCAGCAGAGGAGAAGAGCATGCTGGGTTGTGACTCCCTTACCTCACGTGGGCTTTGACCAGCCACGTCGTGAAGCAGCGGCTACCTCATAAGGACAGAAGGAGCTAAGCCAACTAAAGTGATCCCAAGACTGAGAGATCTGTGGGTCTCTGTCCCCGTTGCTGGTATCAGCCTCTCCCTAAGAGCATGTGGTGTCATGAGATGGACCATCCCAGGAGGCCCTCGCTTTCAGAATGCGGCAAATGTTGCTCCTTCTCATTCCTCTCCTTGTCACCATTTAAGCAAAAATTAAATTTTCTGAATGTGCATGGATTATAATGCGCATTGATCATCCATTTATTCAACAAGCCATTGGTATAGAGATCCTGGGATACAGAAATTGGCTTAGCCCATCCAGTTTGCTGTGACTAAATACCTAAACCTGGGTCATTTGCAAACATTAGGCATTTATTCCTCCCTGGTCAGGAAACTGGGATGTCTACAATCAGGTTGCAGCAGACCTGATCATGTAAAAGCACGTGGTGGAAAAGGCAAAGCAGCTGCCTTGAACTCCCTTTATAAGAGCACAAATCCTACTCCCAACACTCCCACCTCTTAAAGGTATACCATCGGGCTTGGGGTCCAATGCAGAAGTTATGAGACAACATCACGATTCAGATGATAGCGGTGATTCCCAAAGCAGCCTTGTCAACCTCACGGAGCAACGTGGAGCCTGCTCATGAGAGGGCCTGATGATAAATGTGATAAAGAGTAAACTATGAGGTACATTGTGTTTATGTGTGTTTGCATGTTTGGCGTATGCAGTCATTTTTCTTTTCTTTTTATGGTCGAGTGTGAATATTTGGTAGCCATAATCCCAGACATCCACACATTCTCTTATGAGGTGAATGACACTTTGAAGGACATATTGGGAAGGACTAACAGTAAACAAAGTCCCCAGGTAATAGTCACTTTCCACTCCACTCACTCTTCATTTACCTCACCTGGGCCTCATGCCTTCTGATGTTGGCCCTCCTTTGTGTGAACTCCTAGAGGAAAGTCGGGTTCTAAGAAGCAGAATTTAAGTGGATGTGGCTGCATTAGTGTAAACTTAGCTTCAACTGTGCACACTTTTAAGATTTCTTTGAGACAGAGATCTGGACCAGAGAGCTGGGCTCCCAGGAGATCCCATTGGCTAGTCTGGCGTTTCACCTGGGTGCTCCAATGGGGATGATTCCACTGCCGTGCTCCTGTGACAATAGACAGATCTGGTCCCTATGTCGGTGTGTTTTCGTTGCTCTAGCTGAATACCCAAGACCAGGGAAATCTTAAAAATTATTTAAGATTTTAAAATTTTTCTTTTATGTATTTGCTTTGTCTGCATGTACCGTGCACCACATGTGTGCCCAGTGCCTCTGGAAGTCAGAGGGTATCAGGTCTCCTGAAACTAGAGTCACAGATGGTTGTGAACCACCATAGGAGTGCTGGGAATTGAACCCAGCTCCTCTGTAAGAGCAACACTTAACCACTGAGCAATCTCCCTGGCTCAAGCCCAGGTGATTTATGCAAAGGGCAAGGGAGGACAGACATACTTGACTCAAAGATCTAGTGATAGTGAAGGCTGAGGCAGGAGGATGCATGTTGAGACCAACCCAGGCAACCTAGTCAAAGCCTGTGTCAAAATACAAAGAGGTCTGGGGATGTAGCTCTGTCTGGCATGGGTGGGGCCTTAGGTTCAATCTATGGCACCACTAGAAACTAAAACTAAGGAGAAAGAATAATGTGTGAGACCATTCAAGCACAGCAAGATAATTCATTAACTCGTTAAATAAGAAAGATTGAGAGTAACGAGTATGATGCAGGTGGATTCAGGGGCCCAAAGATGTCAGGACCTGGTGACTCTTTATTGTCAGCTCCACTGACCTCCCTACTGGCTTTATCACCAGGGTACTTAGATGCAGCGGCCCAACTCTACCTATACAAAGAACGGTCGTGACTCCATTCAAAGGTCCTGGACCTCAGGTCCTGGTTTGGACAGGATCTCGTGTCTTACTTTAAATCGATCACAGTAACCAGTTGCCATTGGGGTACTTCATAAAGGGCCACACAATAAACATGCTGTGGCTTTTGACATACCTGCCTCGGTAGCAGAAAGCGGCCTTAGAAGACAGTAAATGTGACTGCGTTCTAATAAAACTTTATGCACACTCATGTTTGAGTTTCCTGTTTTTATCAAGTGAGGAAAGAAATCAACTCACCAGAAAACAGGGTGTGGGGTTGAGTTTGGTGAGTAGTGCGCATACCACAGTATACACATTCTTTTCAGTAGAAGAATAGGCAACAGACAGAGCGGCAATCCTCCTGTAGTACTACACCCCGTGGGGCCCACTCTGTGACCTTGTGTGAGGCTTATTGTTGGTCCTCAAACATGTAAAGAGGTAACATTTAATTTAGGTCATAGATCTGAAACTTTCCAGGGCCCCTTAGCAAGACCTATTTATATTTCTGCGATCCACATCATTGCCTTTAAAATTGTTAAATGCCGCCGTCTTTTCGGCCTTTTCACACATCCTCCTTCCAGCCAAGCTTGACAAAACTGCCTGCAACTTCCCTTCAAGCAGGGGTGGATTTTCCGAGAGATCCACTGCCTTCTGCAGCTCTGGAAAGGCCAGATCATTCCAATCACAGCCTTTGGTGGCAGCAACCAGCACCCAGCAACTGTCCTTCTAATCAACTGCTTCTAAGCAGGTGAACATTTATCTCAGTCAGTTACCCCTTATAATTACTGTATTGAACCCAGTTGTCTATAAAATGAATGGTTTGTTCAGACACTTTACCCAAAGAGTTCATTAGGGGTTAAACAAAATGCAATCCCATTTGCAAAGAGCATAATAAATTGTTTCATCTGTGAATTTAGCTGTTCTCCCTAATGCAGACATGGGTGTTACAGTGGCTTTCCCTTGATAGGGTTACGGGTTAATGAAATGCCTTTTCTGTTGCTTATTTTCCTCTCTTCTGTGCTGAGTGATAAGTAGCTAACCAACGAAGCTTGTAATTACAATCTTACAGAAACCGGGCCGATCTGTATATAAATCTCACCATCCAATTACAAGATGTAATAATTTTGCAGTCAAGCTGGTAATGAGGTCTAATACTCGTGCATGCGATAATCCCCTCTGGATGCTGGCTTGATCAGATGTTGGCTTTGTAATTAGACGGGCAGAAAATCATTATTTCATGTTCAGGAAAAAATTAGGTTGGTGGGAAGTTAATTTTCTCACCGCTCTCTGAAGCGTAGACAAGAATTTAATGATTTAATCATGATTGTTAGCTCTTTTGCAATCAATTTGTAATGATTGTGTAGCCACTCTGTTCAAGGGAAGCTGCTTTGGAGAGGAGTTTGCATACAGCCGTCCAGGGGGGCTGGCCTTTGAGGGGCACGTGACCTGATGAGGCGTCCATTAAAGCCCTCTTGGAGAGCTGCCTCCAGCCGCCTGCAGACATCTCCAGATCTGACTGGGGATGGGAAGCAACGTTTCTCACCCAGCCTCCGAATAATTTTGTTGTCTTGCTGTGTAGATCTCAAACACAGTCTATTAACACAAGAGTAAGAAAAAAGCAGATTCTTCTTTTTGTTTTTTGTTTGTTTGTTCTGTTATTTTTGTTGTTGTTTTTGTTTGGTTTTGTAACTTACTTCTCTCTTGGAGATGCTTGCTGCCTAGCTGGAGTGGGAGATGCAGCCTGAAGCAGCATTTTCTACCACCTAAGAGGGATGACATTCAGTTACTTGCACACAAGACAAGGATCCCTCTTGGTCCAGTCAGTGTGGTCCCTCTGAGAGCTGGAAGCTTCCCTCCATGCAGGAAACACAAGATCCTTTGGGAAGACCTAGACCCACAGGTATGGGAACCTCCCTGACAGCAGGGTCCATTGAAGCCTCATCTTTATGGGGCACAAGAAGAAGAGTCTGAGACATAGCATCTTCCACACACCCCTTCCTCAGTCTCACACCAGCTCTTTACTTACCAAGGAGAGACTCCTCTGAGCACCCCCAGCCTACTCAACACCCCATGCAAGCCGTTCAGTAATTTTACCTTTGGAAAAATACAAAAAAAAACCCAAAATCAGGGTGCCTTTGACTCCAGACACCAGCCTTTCCATCCCTTTTAAGACTCCCAAGGCCATTAGAAAGTCCACCTACTTGTTTGAAAGAGAAAAGATAGAGGAGAGCACAGGGTAATTAATATTCCAATAAATTACCCTCCAGTATCGACTTGGACTTCCTCCCGTGTGTTTGTTCACCAATTTACTTTCTGAGCATCCCGGACGTCATTTCGGTGGTGCCTACCCATCCTGGATGGTGTAGTTATTGCTCAGACATGTCTGGCTGTTCCTCTAAGTCAGTTCTGAAGTTTTGATTAAACTCCAGCTAAGTGCTGTGGTCTGAGCAGGGCACATTTCGGCTGAGTTGGTGTGTAGGCTGAGCAGGGGCAGCTGGCAGTGCGGACGCTTTATTGGCTGTGATGATGAGCTCTGTCAATGGTGAAACGTCACCTTTCTGTACCTACAAAGTAAGACACGGTTGCTGAGAAAGGCGCTAATGATGTATCTCCATTTAGAATGTATACTTCATTCTTACTTACATGCTCATGTAGACCTAGGAGAGTGCTGTTTTGTTATGTGTGTGTGTGTGTGTGTGTGTGTGTGTGTGTGTGTGTGTGTGTTTCATAGCTTACACTTTGAGCTCATTAAAAAGAAACACACACACACACACACACACACACACACACACACACTCTGAAAAAGCCAAAAAACAAAACCCCAAAAACAACAAAAAAAGCAAACAAAATACCCAAAACAACAACAACAAAAACAAAATAAAGAAAAAGAAACTGCAAGTTAAAAAAAAAAACTGACAAATGTATTCTGGAATCTTCTTTACTCAGAGACCAGCCCTCTGGACCTGAGTCCTCACATCTGCCTTTCCCCAAAGAGAACTCTGCCCTCCTATGCTCAAGATGATCTTCTAGCAACAGTGTCCTCCTGCAAACTCTGAGGCCTGCAGACACTGATGTCACCGTTGTCTCTGCCAACACGGACACCATTTTCCACTTCCTTAAAATAATGTTTCTCAGAATTCTCACTTCATAACTGAGGACGATGAGGCGGTATCAGGTCCTGCACACCGGACGGGACAGTTTTGGAGGCAAAGCGAGTAGGGTGAAGTCAGGCAGTCATGGGTGGTGGAAGGGCAAGGGAGAAACCAGAAACCATGAAATCACACAGTAAAGCATGCTGCGGGCAGGGTGAGGAAGAGTCTGGGTTTTAGAGACTTAGACTGACCCTCTGGGAAGATGGCTACAGCCTTGGAGACCCTGGCTGGCTCTAGTAAAGTATTAACATAGAATGGAGCAAGGAGGAGCCTGGAGTCTACAGTGTCAGAATTGAAACATGCCTGGCGAAGGCCGGCAGGAGCTATCACAGGGGTGGCTGGAGACACTGATGCCATCTAGGCGAGCAGAAAATGTTTTGTTTTCTGTGGTGATGAAAAAATTAAAAGGCAGGAAAGTTTGAAGGTCAAGCAAAGCCAAAGGTTATTCAAAGGTGATGTCTTAGTCAGTATTCCATTGCTGAGAAGAGACAGCGTGCCATGGCAACTCTTAAAGGACAATATTCGATTGGAGCATGCTTACAGTTTCACAGGTTCAGTTCCTTGGTGAGAAGCATGGCGGCGCACAGGCAGGCATGGTGCTGGAGAAGTGGAGAGTCCTACATCTGGATTCACAGGGAGCAGAAAGAGACACTAGGACTGGCTTGAGCATTTGAAACCCCAAAGCCCACCCCAGTGACACACTTCCTCCAACAAAGCCATGCCTACTCTAACAAGGTCACACCTCCTAATCCCTCTCAAGTAGTGCCACTCCCCAATGACCAAGCATTCAAATACAGGAGCCTGTGAGGGTCATTCCTATTCAGACCACCACATTTGACAAATTTTATTAGAGTTTGAAAAAGAAACTCCAAGGCAGGAAATTTTAGCAGTTGCTGGGAGGAGAATGTAGAAGGGGAAAAAGTCATTCAAGTTAAGCCTGCATGGAAGTCACAGAAGTCTCCTGCAAGTCAGTCACGTGGTGGACAAGCATCCTCGTGACAGAAAATGGGGGATGTACAGAAAGTAAGAAAGCCCAAAGTAAGGGGGAAAATACTCTTTTCTGGTTCTGATCAGCATCAGAGAGAGAGAAAGAGAGAGAGAGAGAGGCACAGAGACATATGACAGACAGACAGGGACATACAGAGACAGAGAGATAGACGGAGACAGAGGTCTTATAAAAGTTAAAATACCCAACCAAACCTATTGGGGCACATGGGGACTACACAAGGAGGTGGAAATTTTGGGAAGGAATTTGCATTATCTCATTACAGAGATAATTATTCCTTCTATCTTTTTAGCTTGGCTTAAGGCAAGCCCACCTTCCCAAAAGTGGTCCTGAGGTCAGGCCACTGATTGACACAACTGGGTTAACTCTGAGTTTTGGGTAGCTTGGAATGTTAGGTTTTCTACCCAGGCCAAGTTCATTTTCTTGACTGGGAGGAACTAGTTTTTCCTTAATGGGATTGTATTATTATTATTATTATTATTATTATTATTATTATTATTATGTCAACACTGTGCTCAGCCCTACTCCTGACCTTGCTTATCACACTTGGACTGTCTTTCTGATGCTGCCATAATGAGTGCCTAGAGACCTTGCTGCTGGTTTAAACACGGCATCAGAAATAGTTTTTCAGCATCCATGCCACCTTCTCAAGGTCCAGTGTCAGCTTTCCCTGAAGTCGTCTTATTTCTTTGTCCCGCTGGGTTACCTCCTAACTGAGGGTACTTGCATATTCTGGTCCTTTTGGCAGGACATCATTTCCTGTTCATATTCCATGTTTGAAGGAAGTACCATCTCCCAGAGCAAGGTTTTCCTTTAGTCTAACCTGTGGTGGTCTGAATATGCTTGGCCCATGGGAAGTGGCACTATTCGTTGTTGTGGCCTTGTTGGAATAGGTGTGGCCTTGTTGGAGGAAGTGTGTCACTGTGAGGGTGGGCTTTGAGAGTCTCCTCCTGGCTGACTGTGGATCAAGATACAGAACTCTCAGATCCTTCCTCATCACCATATCTACCTGCACACTGCCATGCTTCCTGCCATGATGATAATGGACTGAACCTCTGAACCTGTAAGCCAGCACCTATAAGAGTTTTCTTTATAAGAGTTGCCTTGGTCATGGTGTCTCTTCACAGCAATGAAACCCTAACTAAGACAGACCCTTCATTTGGATCATGGGTTCTCCCCAGGCAGGGCACACTATTGTACTCTCATCAGAGCTACAATTTAGATTTCTTCAGATGGCTCCCCACCAAATACATGTATCTCCCCCTGGACGGTGAGTTACTGCAGAAGAGCCATCATACTCTGCACTTGGCTAAGTGTTCTCTCCAACTTTGTCTTCATCTCAATGTGAATGAGTGAATCTTTGGTGAAAGGATGCTAAAGGAAGGATGGTAAATGTAAGAGGTGATTCTGGGTATAGCAGAATATATAGTCAGCCCACCCTGCCCAAGGGGATGGCCATGAACCTAGCTTATGGCACTTGCAGTGGGACACAGGGCTATAGTCACATGGCTCACCTCATGCGCTGTCCTGAATGACAGCCATCTAAATTATCCCCTTTCTTTTTCTTCAGGCACTATCACTTTAAATACTAGTCATGGGGCACTTTGTGCAGAAGCACTCAAGGAGTCCAGTCCTTTCCCAGGGAAGTCATGATCTTGCTCTATCTGGTTTCATCTCCTGATGACTTAGGGAAGGGTATTGATTTGAATTCTAAAGGAAGCTGTAGAGCCTTTCTTCTGCAGCATGTCTGGGCCTTGCAGGTACACGGCTGCCCCTGGGTACAGTAAGCAAGCTCTCTGCAGGTGTAGTAATCAAGCAGTGTACACAGCCTCCCTGGATATGGAGAGCAGGCACCCTGCAGGTACACAGCCTCCTTGGGTGTGCACCCTGCAAGTGCACAGACTCCTTGGGTGTGGAGAGCAGGCTCCCTGCAGGTATACAGCCTCCTTGGGTGTGGAGAGCAGGCTCCCTGCAGATGTACAGCCTCTCTGAGTGTGAAAAGCAGGCTCCCTGCAGGTATACAGCCTCCCTGGGTGTGGAGAGCAGGCTCCCAGCTCTCTTGGCTTCACTCTTCTTTGCCATCATTAACTTCATGTTCCCACTTAAATGTGATCAGACTTGTCATTTGGCCTATCACCTAAAGTGAGAATTCCCCTGCTGTTTTTCGGCCATCACCACCCACCCTAAAGCACTTGCCTCTCTGAGACTTTTTAACCCCATTGTTCACATCCCTTACCCTCCTACCCCTGGCCACCCCCCCCCACTCTTCCTCTTGTGTGCACATCTGACTGTTTAACAAACCTCCTGAAAGAGAAATCAGATGTGTGAAGCTTAACCTTAAATCTTAGCTGGATTTAGAAGCACCCAGAAGACTGGGGCACCCCTGGAATTAACTGAAGGGAAAAGACACACACTACGTGTGGAAATGCCACCCCATGAGCTTGGTGCCAGGCAGAATAAAATGGACAGAAAGGGAGGAGCTGGTCTAATGCTGCCTCCTCCTCCTCCTCCTCCGTCTCCCCCTCCCCTTCCTCTCCCCTGCTCCTGCTCCTCCTCCTCTTCCTCCGTCTCCCCCTCCCCTTCCTCTCCCCTGCTCCTCCTCCTCTTCCTCCGTCTCCCCCTCCCCTTCCTCTCCCCTGCTCCTCCTCCTCCTCCTCTTCCTCCGTCTCCCCCTCCCCTTCCTCTCCCCTGCTCCTCCTCCTCCTCTTCCTCTGTCTCCCCCTCCCCTTCCTCTCCCCTGCTCCTCCTCCTCCTCCTCTTCCTCCGTCTCCCCCTCCCCTTCCTCTCCCCTGCTCCTCCTCCTCCTCCTCCTCTTCCTCCGTCTCCCCCTCCCCTTCCTCTCCCCTGCTCCTCCTCCTCCTCTTCCTCCGTCTCCCCCTCCCCTTCCTCTCCCCTGCTCCTCCTCCTCCTCCTCCTCCTTCTCTTCCTCCGTCTCCCCCTCCCCTTCCTCTCCCCTGCTCCTCCTCCTCCTCTTCCTCCGTCTCCCCCTCCCTTCCCTCTCCCCTGCTCCTGCTTCTGCTTCCTGCCTGCTGTGTAGCTGGAACTGATCCACAAGCTGTCCCATGGAGGACTGACCTCTCTGAAACTGTGAGACAGAGTAACTTCTACCCTGGAGTTTTCTACGGGTATTTTGGTTATGATAAAGATAAAGATAAGTACTCAATGCACACACTCTGCACTCAAAAACTGCTTTATTTGACATGTCACGATCTACTACGGTTCATCAGAAAGGTATATTCCAACATTTCACTCCTTTTCAAGCTGGATTTTGCTCACCCAATACTTGAGTTGTTTCTACCACCTGGGCATCTTGAAGGAGTGGAGGATGTGCTCTGAAATGGCTGATTAGACTGTCAACTTGACTACACCTGGAATGGACTACAACTCAAATAGCTGGGCATGCCTGTGAGGGCTTTTCTTGATTAGATGATTTGAGACAAACACACACACACACACACACACACACACACACACTAAATCTGGGGCCATGTTTCCTGATGGTGTCCCATGTTAAAGGTCATGGGAGATGGAAGTGTTTCTTTTTTTCCTGCTTGTCTTTACTCTTGCTGGCAAGTTCATCTATCCTGCTGTGGAGGCTTGCCTACACTGGTATTAGAGCCTACTTCTTTGGGATTCCAATATAGACTGAAGACCAGCTAAGTGACTGGATACAAAATTAACTCAAAGAAATCAATAACCCTTCTTTATACAAGTAATAAATGGCTGGGAAAGAAATTAGAGAAACAATACCCTTCACAATAGCCATAGATAACGTAAAATATCTTGGTATAACTCTTGGTCTTTCACTGAACAAGTGAAAGACCTGTATGACAATAGCTTCAAATCCCTGAAGAAAGAAATAGAAAAAGATATCAGAAGATGGAAAGATCTTCCATGTTTATGGATAGATAGGATTAACATAGTGAAAATGACCATCTTACCAAATGCAATGTACAGATTCAATGCAATTACCATAAAAATTCCAAAATAATTTTTATAGACCTTCAAAGAGTAATTCTCAACTTCATATGGAAAAACAAAAAACCCAGGATAGTAAAACCAATCCTGAACAATAAAAGAACTTCTGGAGGAATCACCATCCCTGATCTCTAGCTCTACTGCAGAGCAATTGTAATAAAACTGTGTGGTATTGTTATAGAAATGGATTGATTGATCAATGGAACTGAATAAAGACCCAGAAATAAACTCATACCTTTGTGGAGACTTGATTTTTGACAAAAAAAAAAAAAAGCAGAGTGCAAAAAGATCTATATTTATCACAAAACTCAAGTACAGGTGGAACAAAGGCCTCAGCATAAAACCCAATACACTAAAACTAATAAAAGGGAACATAGGAAATAGCCTTAAATACATTTGGTACAGGAGACAACTTCCTGAACAGAACACCAATAGCTCAGGCTTTAAGATCAACAGTTGATAAATGGCCTCATGAAACTAAAAAGCTTCTGTAAGGCAAAGGACACTGTCAATAGGACAAAATGGCAGCCTAAGGATTGGGAAAAGATCTCCACCAACCCTACATAAAACAGAGAGCTAATATCCAAAATATATAAAGAACTCAAGAAGTTAGACTCCAACAAACCAAATAACTGAGTAAAAAATGGGGGCACAGAGCTAAACAGAGAATTCTCAACGGAGAATCTCGAATGGCCAAGAAGCACTTAAAGAAATGTTCAAAGTCCTGAGTTATCAGAGAAATGCAAATCAAAACAACTCTGAGATTCCATCTTACACCCATCAGCTAAGATAAAAACCTCTCCTGACAGCACATGCTGCTGAGGTTGCGGAGCAAGGAGAACACTCCTCCATTGCTGGTGGGAGTGCAGATTTGTGCAACTACTTTGGAAATGAATTTTGCAGTTTCTAGAAAACTGGGAATAGTTCTACCTCAAGACACAGCTATACCACTGATGAGCACATATACCCAAAGGATGCCCCACTATACCGTATGGATATTTTTCTTAACTATGTTCACAGCAACTTTATTTGTAATAGCCAGAAACTGGAAGCAACCTAAATGTCCCTTAACTGAATAATGAATAAAGAAAATGTGGTCCATCTACACAATGGAATACTATACTGCTATGAAAAACAAAGACATTGTGAACTTTGCCAGCAAATGATGGAACTTGAGGATATCATCCTGAGTGAGGTAACCTGGAACAAAAAGAACATACATGGTATGTGCTTACTTATGAGTGGATATTAGTCATAAAATACAAGATACCTGAGCTACATTCCACAGACCCAAAGAAGTCAAACAAGAAGGAAGGCCCATGCGAGGATGCTTGAATCTCACTTAGAATAGGGAATAAAATAGTCAAAAGAGGCAGAGTGAGGGACAAAACTGTGTAAGAGAGGGTATGGGAAGGGGAATGAGGAGGGTCAGGATCAAGTGTGGGGAGATATAGGAAAGAGGTCCAGAGGGCCAGGAAAATGAGTGGATATCTGAAGCCAGCAGGAGTTGGTGGGAGGGGCATCTTGAGGACATGCCAGAGATCTATGATGAGAGAAGCTGCTAGGAGTCAATTTGAGTGACCTTAGCTGAGATGCATAGCACTGAGGATATGGAACCTGAAGAGGCCATCTCCTATAGTCAGGCAGGACCCCCAATGAAGGGATTAGTACATCAACCCACCCACAAAACTTTCAACCCAAAATCTGTCTAGTCTAACAGACATGCAGAGATAAAGATGGAGCAGAGACAGAGGGAATGGCCAACCAACAGCCAGCCCAACTTGAGACACATTCCATGGGCAAGCACCAGTCCCTGACACTATTAATGATACTGTTATTCTTGCAGACAGGAGACTAGCATAACTATCCTCTGAGAGGCTCTGCCCAGCGCTGACTGAAACAGATACAAAGACCTACAGCCAAGCATTGCACAGAGCTCAAGTATTCTTATGGAAGAGTTGAGGGAAGGATTGAAGGTCCTGAAGGGGATAGGAACTCTACAGGAAGACCAACAGAGTCAACTAACGTGAACCCTTGGAGACGCTCAGAAACTGAGCTATCAACCAAACAGCATACACAGGCTGAACTGAGCCCCCTGCACATATATAGCAGATGTGCATCTCAGTCTCCATATATGTCACCCAACAACAGGAGCTGTCCCTACGGCTTTTGCCTGTCTTTGGAATCCGTTCCCCAACAAGGCTGCCTTGTCTGACCTCAGTAGGAGAGGATGAGCCTAACCCTACAGTGACTTGATATGCCTGGGTGGGGAGATGATACCCAGAGGACCCTAACCCTCTCAGAGGAGAAGGAGATACCCAGAGGACCCTAACCCTCTCAGAGGAGAAGGAGAGGGAGAGACTGGGAAGAGGAAGTGATTGGGATGTAAAAACATAAAAATAAAATTGAAAAAAATCTACATAAAGCAACTGCAAGTAGATGGGAACAAAATAAATCCAATTCTGCGTCCTTTATTTCGTCAGTATTTGGAGCAAATTATAGTGGGTAAAAAGAACTAAGACATACATCATCAAACCTCAGGCAAGTCCTCCTTTCCACCAAAATATGGTTTTCACTCCCAGAGACAGTGAGCTTGATCAAGGATCAGGGAAAGAAGGGCAGCAGTCAGAGAGAGGAGGCAACCCTGTGCAGGTCTGTATGACTCAAGGGAACTAAGGCCAAGAAAGCACGAGGAAAGATGATTTTCTGCTTGGGCTCGCTTCACAGAGAGACTGGGAGAAAAGTGAGGAAAGATGGACACACGGTGACCTCTGAGCTCAGAGAGGGGTCAATGAAAGCAGCTGTGAATGAATGACACCAGCTTCCTCCAGTATGAAAATCTGAGGGAGCCCACAGCCATACCTTTGACCACGGGAGATAGCTTTGGGGAGGAAATAGCAGAGAACATAACTAAATGGAATGCAACTTCCCCCCAGCACATGCCTTGCCCCTCTCCATCCCGGTTCTGACTAATAACTGTTCCAATGAAAGAGGAAAGTTAAGAGTAGCCTTTCGCATGGCCAGTGTTGACTCTTTCTTGGGAAAAATAAAATGAAAGGAAGACTCCAATCCATTCAGTATGGGAGCCACAACCAAGAGACGAAATCTAGGGTGAGAGAGTGGGTTGGGTGTTTGCCCCATTTCTAAAGATCACTGACTCAAGGACCATACGGGGTCTGCGGAGGTGGCTCAGTGGGTAAATGCTTACTCTGCAAGCACAGGGGCCTGAGATCAGAGCTCCAGCATCTACATAAAGAGCTGGGCATGTAGCCTGCATCTTTAACCTCAGCTCTGACCGGACAGCATCATTCATGGAGGCAGTGTTGGGTGAAAGACCTTGTCTCAAATAAATTAAATGAATGGATAGAGTGGAGATTGACAGAGAAGGACGTTGAACATCAACCTCTGAACTCTTCACATGCATACCTGGGTGTGTGCACTCCGTATGTGTGTAACACACACACACACACACACACACACACACACACACACACCTATATGCCCTAGACATAAAAGAGAATACCTGTTAGTAATCTGGCCTATCAAACCAAGAACAAATACTGAAATCTCAGCCTGCAAAAGTTGGTTTGCAAAGTGTTCAGGAAGAGAGAACTAGTCTGTCTGTTTTACCAGTTGTGTCTAAGACTGAGGTGACAATGGGCTTGCTTCTCCTCCTGCTGGGGGGTGGGGTTTAGTGTTTCTAGTCTTGGCTCTCATCTTTCCCTGGTGGTGTCCTTAGGTATGCCTATCTATATTCACATTTCCCCATTTTATAAGTCGTGTTGATTTAGGGTCTATCCCACCCACAGCATGTTTACTTCATCACCTCTATAAAGACTCCATCCTTCGGTGCCGGGGGTGAGGGCTTCGGTGTGCACCTAACACTGCTATGTATAAGAAGTAGGGAGAGGAATTAGATAGTCATCTGCAGTCACAGGCACATGAAGAAGTTAAATCTGTAGCTGAGAAAATAAAACTAGTCCAAATTCTCAGGATTTGACAAATGTCCAAAGCACTTTTGGTCGCTGAGATATGAGCAAGAGGTGACTACTCCTGGCATCTCGTTGGTGCAGAGCAGGATTAGTGTAAAGAGTTTACAACACACAGGACAGCTTCTCCCCATGACCTTCCCTGGAAAGAATCATTCAGTCCAACCCATGTGACCAGCTGAGTTGAAAGTCTCCTTTGCTGGAGCAAGAGCTTCAGATGTGAGAGGGGCGGGGGGTGGGGGCTGCACTTGTGTCCCACTGGCTTGGACTTAGTTTCATGTGGTATCTGGGACCCCTGTGACTCCAAGCAATGCTGATTTAAAAAATTTGACTGGAATAGTGTGTGGCTTATCCTGAAGGAACTCTCTCAGAAGGATCATCTTAGGCTCTGCGCAGAGTAGGCAGAATTGGGTATGAGGGAAAGACCTGGATGGGTTCCTAGTGTATCCAGAGGTGCAGCTTCTCCTCAGCTCATCCTTCACCAAGTCACCTCAGCTCTCCTTTTACCCTCTCTGCACCCTCCCACCTGAAGCCTCTCCTTGCTTACATCATCTGGGAAGTCCCTGGGATCCCGGTCCACAGTCTTGGAGCTTCTCACACTTGCCCACATCTCTGTGTACCTCCAAAGATGTCTTCAGGTTCTAGAATAGAAGCTGTGCTGTGTCAGGCACAAAGCCCATTATAATCGGGTGCTTGGGCTCAAGAGCTTCCATGCCTCTCTCTGTGCCCACTGAAGGCCATTGAGGAGCTTCTGAGTGATCTCTGAGGAATCCCAGTCTCTCTCTCTCTCTGTCTCTCTGTCTCTGTCTCTCTGTCTCTCTCTGTCTCTGTCTCTGTTTCTCTCTCTCTCTCTCTCTCTCTCTCTCTCTCTCTCTCTCTCTCTCTCTCTCTCTCTCTGTGTGTGTGTGTGTGTGTGTGTGTGTGTGTGTGTGCAGTTTAAAACACTACCTCACCTGACTAATATGGCATGGCTTGCCTGACGGTGCTTTGAGTGAAGAGAAGAAACCCATTCTTCTGGACAGATGCAGCCCCTGCTGTGGAATGGGGTGTGGTGTGGTTGGTATGGGGGCACAGTTTAGCCCTAATTGGATGCCTATTTTTGCACTGCATAGCCTATATCATATGTAGTTTTCTGGGACAAACTAGGAACGTTTGCTTCCTGTGAGAGTGAAATGGTGGATGGGTACGAGAAGACACCCTGGGAATGCTTCACTGCTGAGAATGTGCATGCAAAGCATGCCCAGCTTTTGGCATACACTCTGAGCCCCACTACATAGGTGGATCACCAGGTTATGGGCTACAGAGCATGGTCCATCTCAGGTCTTAGCAGCGGCCATGCAGTATTGGAAGTCATGACGACAATCAAGTTTTTATCTCTAGTTCTGTCACTGTGGTAGTTGAGGTGTTTAACCGGCATATTCCCCACCCTCCAACCACGATGGGCAGAGTGTACTTTCTCTCCTTAACACTGGCTTTGCCATGTGACTGGCTGTGATGGTTTAAATGAGAATGTCTCATGTAGAGTGCCTTATTGGGGTGCCATGACACCTGGCAGGAACTTGACATTGACCAATGTGAAGTTCCTCTCTCAGTCTTTGAGCAGGAACTCCTGTGTTAGTCATAATCCCCTCCACCTGGGGTGGAGGCTCAGACCAAGGTGAAGCCCGTGGTTTTTCAAGCACCTACAGTTTCCTGAGAAACACTAGTCACCCATGAGAAGCTTCCAGCCTCTGGGGAAGGGTTTTCCCTGCCTATATATTTGGAGTTCTCCGTTCAACTTTGAGACTGAATAGCAGGTGTTGGCTTGGTCTTCATCTCTTTTCGCCGCCTTCCCAGACATCCCCAGCTTCCCTTCCAGGAACCCATTTGATGTAACTGTGGGCAGTTATAGTCTGTCTACCATAGACTCACATGCTTGAAGAGTTGTTCCTCAGTTGGTGAAATTGTTTTAGAAAGATTGAGATGTGTGGACTTATTGGAAGAAGCTTATTGCTAGAGATGGGCTTTTCAAAAGACATATGACATATGTCATTCCCAGTGTGCTCTGTGCCTGCTGATTGTGGTAAGAAGTGAGCTCACGGCTGTTGTTCCAGTGTTGTTCCTACCTCTGTGCTCTCTGCATGTCAGCATAAACGCTAACCCTCTGGAGTCCTAAGCACAGCTATAGTCTTTCTTTAATAAGTTGCCTTGGTCATGATGTTTCTTTCAGCACAGCAATAGGAAGGTAACTAAGACAAAGTCAGAACAGGCTATCATCATGGCAGACCTGACCATGTGGTCTTTTGGAGGAAAGTGAAAGACTTCCAGACTTCGGACTAGAAAAGCAGTTGAATGCTGTACCCAGGGCTTAATGAGCCATCCTAGAAGGAGCTTGGAAGAAGATGGTAGAGCCGACGGCTATATGAACTGTGGAAGCTCTGGAGGTTTTAGAAGAGAGCAAACACTGGCACCTGGACTAGAGACTATCCTTGTACTATTTTGGCAGAGTATGTGCCTGATTTTTGCTCTTGTCCTAAGAATTTGCCTGAAGCGAAACTGAAAAGTAATGGACTAATTTCTTTGGCAGAGACTTTTAAGACAGCCTAGTCATGACTCTGTTGTGTGGTTACTAATATTCAGTTTTATGCAGGTGTACATTTTTTTAAAAAAATGAGCAAGTGGGATGAAAAGAAATAGAAAGTGTACAGTGTAAAGGAGGAAAAGGACCAAGAAATTTAACGTTAGAGCCTGACTTGTGCTGAAAGAGAGGAAGACATTAAGAAGAGTTCAGATCTGAGCTGGGATAAAGGAAGGGGTGCCCTGAGGGCAAGCTGCCACCCAACTAAGCTGCCAACTTGTAGAAGGAAAAGACCTAAAGAGCTTCCTGCTCCTAAAAAGCAACAAATCAAAGCTGCCACAAATGTGACTCAAGGGGAGCAGGGCTCACCCCAAGGTGATAGTAGATGCTGGAAATGTCATCCACATGGTTCTGGATTTAGTTATGAAGGGTGTATGAGTGAAGGGATCCAATAACCTTCCTCCTTGGGTAAGGGACGCCTCTGGGAGACAAGCCTGTGGCATGGAGTCCCTGCATGGCGGCCTTGAGAGGCCATTTCCTGAAGGTGTTGGAGTGAAACCTGGTGTCTCATGGAGACCCTGCATGCAGAGGTGCTAGAGCCATGGGATGTCTGCCAAGGAGAGCTGCTACATGCAGGGAGTGCAACCAGCCTGAGAGAAAGAGAGGGAGGATAGGATGAGGGGAGAGGGGGAGGAGAGAGGGGAGATGGGAGGGGAAGGGGGGAGGGGGCAGAGCCAGCTAAGCCCTTTGACATAGTTCACAGAGCGGCAGGATTTGGGTTTTGCTCTGCTGGGTCTTGATCCTGTCTGGCTCAATATTTTCTCACCTTGTCCTGAGTCCTCCCTTCTGGTATGGTAATATATACGTAGTGCTATTGTGGTTGGAAGTATGCAATTTAAAAATTTTTTTATTTTACAGGGGTTTATAATTAAGAGATTCCCTTGAGTCTCAGAAGATACTCTGGACTTTTAAACATAGTTGAGATGGAAAAACTACAGGTTAGTTTAGGTTAGTTTGAAGTTGGGTTAAATGCAATTTATACCTATTAATATGACCATGAGCCTATGGAGGCCATGGAATGAAATGTGTCGGTCTGAATGAGAATGACTGCCATAGGCTGAAATGTTTGAATATTTGATCCCCTCTTGGTGAAGTTGTTTGGGAAGGTTGAGGATGTGAGGCGCTGTGTTGGAAGAGGTGTGGCACTGGGCATGGGGTTTGAGGTTTCAAGCCATCCCTGGGGTGCTCCCTGCCTTCTGTTCTCAGTTCAAAGTGTGGTCTCTAAGCTGCTGCTCCAGCCCCTGACACTGTGCCCTCATTTCTAACATCAGAAACTCTCACCCTGTGGCATACGCCCAGCTAGGCACGTTCATAGCGTTGGCCATAGCGTTTTATCGGCAGTACAAAAGCAACTCAGACGCTGATCTTTAGTCTAAGTTTACAGGTTAAACTCTGACTGCTTGCCCTGAGGAAACTTATTAAAATGAGCCCTCATGTCAGTATCCACTCATGGGAAAGAGAATAGCTGTACCCACTGTGGGGGGAAGGGCCCCCCAAGATGGCGGCTGTAAAGAGCTGAGCACACCTGAGCAGTCTGTCCCTGAGGGTCTTAGAACCCAATTATTGGCACCAGTGCCCAAGATCCCTGTTGATGAGTTGCAGGGACCAATTCACAGTGAGAACCTGGGCTCCTAGGGCTATATAAGCACATATCTGGGGACCTCTAGACCCACACAGGCCTGCCAAGGAGAGAAGGTGGCCCCACACAGGGACTCTGTATGGTGTGACAGAGGCCCCCCAAAAAATTGCTCATCCCCATTCAGAGCCTTTCCTCTATTACCTATTCATCAGAAATTGCCTGGCATCTCTGCATTTTTCATTACTAGAGTCAACATTTGCCATGTTAATAAAGCAAGGGGCAACTTTTCTCCTCTCAGAAATAGAATATGTAACGACACAGACCTTTTGATGTCACCCAGGCAATACAATATGTATCTGAATGCGGATGAAAGGGAGCCTGTTAGGCCCAGGCTCCCCAGGCAGGGAGTGGAACTAGAGGAGAGGGGCTGGCACACTGCGTGAGGGAGCAGAGCCCTGGCTTTCTGGGGCATCAACCTGGCAGAGTTGCTGAAGGAGAGAAGTCATTTGCAGGATCCTGACCCACCGCCCTCTGGATGACATCATCTGGTCATGACATCCACTGGTTCACAGGGGGAACCCAAGCATCTAGACCAGTGGTTCCCAACCTCCCTAATGCCTGCGACCCATTAATGTGCTGACTTCCAACCATAAAACTGTTTTTTTTGCTACTTCATAACTGTACTTTTGCTACTGTTATGAATTGTAATGTAAATTTCAGGTATGCAGGCTATATGATATGTGATCCCCTGAGGGGTCTCAACCTATAGGTTCAGAACCAGTGCTCTACACAGTTCTCAATACTATTAAGAATGAGCATACTGGAGATGAAGGAGGGGGGCAAAGAGAAGGCAGGTATCTAAGGTGAGCTAAAGCCGTTGTCTGAGGCCCTTGGTCCAGGCCTAGCCTTAGTCTCATCTGCAAAATGGACACGTACAACCCACTGAATCTAGCTTCTGAATCCCAGTGTCAGTAGAAGGTTCTTGTATGCAGGAAGTCAGCAGTGAGGAATATTGAGGCTTGAAAGAATGTGCACCCCAGATGGTAATTTGGGATGGGAGAGAACCTCCTTGAAAGACCCACAACGATAAATCAGAGGGTCTCTTTACACCAAAACCCAGGGACATTCTGGGTTCTTAGTAAAACTTCTGCTGCGCGCCCCCCCCCCACAACCAGGAGTCATTTTTTTACAGGAAGAAGGATGCTGTACAAAACTGCAAAACCTTTCAGAGGACTGAGTGTCTGTTGTCCCAGAACAATCACCAATAAAAGCCACATTCACACTCCAACCATAAGAGAAAATCTCTGCACTCACATCCCCCGGGAGGAAAATTAGAGAGCATCATGGGAAAGAGTGACCCTGACAAGCATCTTTAGGGGGTGGGACTGAATGAGCGAGCGGAGTCAGCCTTGCAGCAGTGGGATGGGTCAGCTTTGAGTTAGCATCAACAGACAGAGGGAAGACCCCAGAGCAGTCTCCAGCTCTGGGGGATTGGTAGGAGGACAAAGGGTAACCACATAGCCAGCAAGAAATGAGCAGAGGACAGATGGCGTAAGCTGCGTGTCATGATGAGCCCAAGTGACAGGTGGTATAATTTCTCAGCTTTGTTCTCTAGCCCCTCTTTCTGGGAAGGGCCATACATTAAGCACTTTAGACCTTACAGGACTTAAGGTTACAATGACCCACTACTCAACTCTGTCATAGCACCAAAGTAGCCATAGCTATGTGCAAATGGAGGGAAATATTCTAAAGCAATATAATCTGCAGGAACAGGGGGGTGGGCCAGATTTGACCTGTCTGCAACTTGATGACTCTGCCTTAGATTACAGGTGGCCACGAAAGGATTTAAGCAAAAAAAATCTGGTCCCTAGTGTGAGCTGACACAAGCGTCACAGTTAAAGCAATCTCTGACTGTGGGAAGGAAAACAGATGCTATAGGTCAGCTGGGTCACCTGAGTGAAGGCCTCTGCTAGAAAGCTGGCTAAATGTGGACAGCCTTGAACTTGGGGTTCATGGAGCGAAGGAGACTATGATGGACCTGGGAGCCTCTGTGAAGCGAGACTTTGTATCTGTTAATTGTGGGTATCACACTGGTGTGATGGTAACCACAGACATCTGCATCTTCTGGTTTGTCACAGGGCCTCTCTGGCCTGGCAACCTTCAGGTACACGCAGAAAGCTTTGCAGATTTCTTTTTCTCCAGTTCAAACCACTTAGAAAAAACCAGGCTGCAATTAGATAGCTTCATAGCTGTGCAGTATCCATAAAAAGAGGTAATTTTAATATTTGGTTCAACTTCAAAGCAGTAACTTAGAATTATATATACTCTATTAAAATATAATGTTTTCCCCCAAACTAATCAAATGGCTAAATCAATTGTTGGTGGACTGCCAGTGGCCTGGGGATCAATGGGAATAGAAAATGTATTCTATATTTTCCTTGTTACACAGAGTTAGAGCACATATTTTATTAACGCTCATCCTGTAGAGACCAGATTTGTGTGTTCACTAAAACAAACAGTACGGTCTTCGGGGCTTGGTGGGATGGGGAGTGTGGGGGCGAAGAATGTGGATTCAGAAAGCAGCCTCCCTTGCACTCAGGGACTGTGGTGGGTCATGCTCTGGGCTGGGGGATCCAGAGCCCTGGCTCCTGCACCTCTCTCCTGCCCATGAGTAAATTATTTTGCAATCTGCCCCCCTTTTCTCTTAGACTCCCTGGTTTGTGAAATGAGAAGTTGGGAGACACTCAGAGAAGGCAAATAGATTTTGTCCTAACGTAGCTTAGTTTGAAGGCACTGCTTAGAGCCTTGTGAGAGAAAGGATTCTGAAATCACACTGGGCTCACAGGAAGCTCTGCTGTTTGTTTTATTTATCAATTTTCCTGGTCTAAGGGATGCCCAGATAGCTGCTTGCACAGCCCATATGCTTCTATGATGAGATACCAGAGGTAAGCTTGCTTTACAAAGAGAAGAGCTTGGTTTAACATACAGCTACAGAGATTCAAAGGCTCACATAACAATCCTCTTGCCCGAGCTAATAGGTGTCTCAATGGATATACCTATTTCCCTTCCAAGGATGCATCTTCAGATGAACCAAAGTCTTCTCTTTCTACTCAGCTCTCCTAGGGTGCAGTGCTCTTCCCCCCACCCACCAAGACCACCACCTTAGAAACCGAGTTGCTAGCACAAGAATACTTAAGCCTTAATAATGATGAGCATTATATCTCCCTGAAGTGGAAACTTAAGGATTCTGTGGAAAGTCAGTTGGATGGTGTTTTGTTGGGGCAAACACATGAAGGAACATTTCATTAAAGTGGATACAGGTGTGAAAGGCTAAGGCAGACTCGTGAAAGAACATTTAGCTGAGGCAGATACAAGAGAGGGGATATTCTGCTAATGCAAGCACATGAAGAGACACGTGATAGATTCTTTGCTAATGACACGCATGTACTGGTCTGCCTTACATAGTTGAGCTGCATTTTTTTTTGGAACTCCATAGAGAGAAATTCACCAAAAATCTTCTGGTGGTGTGCTGCACTTCCTTGGACTCCGGATGATGGGCAGAGTGATGTCAGCTGAGACAGATGCGCGTGCTGAAGTGAGGCACATGCTGAGGCAGGACCCGTGGAGGACACTGATGTTTGGAGAGCGTCAAAAGGACTCGACAGACAGTGATGGAGACAGAGCTGGAACAACACTTGTGGGTCGCAAGTCTTTGCTGGTCTTTGCTTCCCTGAGAGACCCACAAGTGAGAGCGTTTAAAAACCATCATTAAAAACAGGCTTCAAAAAAAATGAAGTTACATATTTCTGTGTCTTTGAGGTTATTTCTGGAAAAGACTTGGAGGTAATCATTAGACTCAGTGAAGAAAACCCACTGTCACCAATTAGCAACCTCTAGCAACCCACCTTTAGCAACCTTGTCACCTTTAGCAACCCATGTAAGGTTTGAGTAAAGCCAAAAGTTGGGGAAGGACAAACTGGCCCACTCTTTGTAATCCAATGTGCTACCAGTCCTTCTTGTGGCCCCCACTACTCCTGGTTCTCTGGTCCATGATCCCTGAGGTCTCAGACCTTTAGACTTCCTCTGAATGAAATCAATGGTTCTCCTGTTTATCCATCTTGCAGATGATTTTATGCCACATGAGTCAAGTATGTAATCCACTATATAAACAATCTCAAAGAAAAAACCACATGGTCATCTCATTAGATGCTGAGAAAGCATTTGACAAAATTCAGCATCCTTTCATGCTAAAGGTCTTGGAAAGATCAGGAATTCGAGGCCCATATCTAAACATAGTAAAAGCAATTTACAGCAAACTGGTAGCCAGCATCAATCTAAATGGAGAGAAACTTGAAGCAATCCCACTAAAATCAGGGACTAGACAAGGCTGCCCTCTCTCTCCATATCTTTTCAATATAGTACTTGAAGTTCTAGCTAGAGCAATTAGACAACAAAAAGAGGTCAAAGGGATACAAATTGGAAAGTAAGAAGTCAAACTATCACTATTTGCAGACGATATGATAGTATACTTAAGCGACCCAAAGAACTCCACCAGAGAACTCCTACAGCTGATAAACGACTTCAGCAAAGTGGTCGAATATAAAATCAACTCAAGCAAGTCAGTAGCCTTCCTATACTCAAAGGATAAGCAGGCTGAGAAAGAAGTAAGAGAAATGATACCCTTCACGATAGCCACAAACCATATAAAGTATCTTGGTGTGACTCTAACCAAATAAGTGAAAGATCTGTATGACAAGAACTTCAAGTCTCTGAAGAAAGAAATTGAAGAAGACCTCAGAAGATGGAAAAATCTGCCATGCTCATGGATTGGCAGGATTAATATAGTCAAAATGAGCATCTTACCAAAAGTAATATACAGATTCAATGCAATCCCCATCAAAATCCCAACTCAATTCTTCATAGAGTTAGAAAGAGCAATTCAAAAATTCATCTGGAATAACAGAAAACCCAGAATAGCTAAAACTATTCTCAAGAGTAAAAGAACCTCTGGGGGAATCAGTATTCCTGACCTCAAGCTGTACTACAGAGTAATAGTGTTAAAAACCGCATGGTATTGGTACAGTGACAGGCATGTAGATCAATGGAACAGGATTGAAGACCCAGAAATGAATCCACACTCCTATGGTCACTTGATCTTTGACAAAGGAGCTAAAACCATCCAGTGGAAAAAAGATAGCCTTTTCAACAAATGGTGCTGGCTCAACTGGAGGTCAACATGCAGAAGAATGCAAATTGACCCATTCTTATCTCCTTGCACTAAACTCAATTCCAAATGGATCAAGGACCTCCACATAAAACCAGACACACTGAAACTAATAGAAAGGAAACTAGGGAAGAACCTTGAACATATGGGCACAGGGGAGAATTTCCTGAACAGAACTCCAATAGCTTATGCTCTAAGATCAAGAAGAGACAAATGGGACCTCATTAAATTACAAAGTTTTTGCAAGGCAAAAGACATTGTCAAAAAGACAAAGCGGCAACCAACTAACTGGGAAATGATCTTTACCAACCCTACATCCGACAGAGGGCTAATATCCAATATATACAAAGAACTCAAGAAGTTAAACTCCAGAGAGGCAAGTAACCCTATTAAAAAATGGGGTACAGAGCTAAACAAAGAGTTCTCACCTGAAGAATATCTAATGGCTGAGAAGCACCTAAAGAGATGTTCATCATCCTTAGTCATTAGGGAAATGCAAATCAAAACAACCCTGAGATTCCATCTCACACCAGTCAGAATGGCTAAGATCAAAAACACAGGAGACAGCAGTTGTTGGCAAGGATGTGGAGAAAGAGGAACACTCCTCCACTGCTGGTGGAATTGCAAGCTGGTACAACCACACTGGAAAGCAGTCTGGCAGTTCCTCAGAAAACTGGGCATGACACTCCCGGAGGATCCGCCTATACCACTCCTGGGCATAGACCCAGAGGCTTTACCTGCATGCAATAAGGACACATGCTCCGCTATGTTCATAGCAGCCTTATTTATAATAGCCAGAAGCTGGAAAGAACCCAGATGTCCCTCAACGGAGGAATGGATTCAGAAGATGTGGTATATCTACACAATGGAATACTACTCTGCAATTAAAAACAATGAATTCACGAAATTCCTAGGCAAATGGTCAGAACTTGAAAATATCATCCTTAGTGAGGTAACCCAATCACAAAAGAACACACATGGTATGCAGTCACTGATAAGGGGATATTAACCCAGAATCTCGGAATACCCTAGACAGAATTCGCATATCAATAGATTTCTAAGAAGATGGAAGGAGAGACCCCTGGTCCTGGAAAGACTGGATGTAGGGGAACACCAGGACAGAGAAACGAGAGGGGGTTGAATGGAGAAAAGAGGGAGGGAGGGGGGCTTATGGGACTTTCGGGGAGGGAGGAAACGGGAAAGGGGAAATGATTTGGAATGTAAATAAAAAATACTTAGAAAATAAAAAATAAAAAAATAAAATGGTGTGAACTGTAAAAAAAAAAAAGATTCTTGAGATGTTGGGCCCAATAACATTAAAAATATCCTTTCAAAGTGAGGCAAGAAGGGAGAGTTTGAGATCTTATGACCAAAGCAGATGAAAGGGGAATGGAAGTAGGGTCCAGGAGCCAAGGAATGCTGGTGTCCTCTAGAGCTGAATGGGACAATGAAACAGATTCTTTTTTAAGAAGTCTTGATGGTAAGGTAACACCACCATCACCTTGATTTTAGAATGTAACTCTCAACTCTAAGTTAGCACGTGTGTGATGCTTTAAAGCAGAAAGCAGTTTGCATTTTATTACAGCATCAAGGAGAAATGAATATGTATACCTGGTAAGGGAGAGAGTTGGAATACGGGCCTGCACTGTCTGGCTCCAGAGCCTAAACTTGATCATAGTTCCTGCTCCTGCCAGTATCTCTTGAAGCAAGGTGCTAAGTGAGCCATTACTGGGCAATCCTCTATCCTTGGAGGCCACAGGCATCAAGAAGTGTGCAGGATATGGTGCGTTAACTCTCGAGTTAAACCTCATCGGGCAAGGTCTGGGTAAATGGGAGGTAGGAGAGGGCAGAGCGGAGAGAACCTAGCTAGAAGAGAGATGGTGTGCAAACCTAGAGCCAGAGCAGCAGAAAGGCAAATATTGCAGTGCTGGGACTGGATGCAAAGCAGCAGGGAACTCAGGGAGACCTGTTGAGGATGCGCTTGGATGCTGAGAGCTCACTACAAGCCACAGGAATAGAAACTGTGCAGCTGCTTCCAGTGCTGGGTTCCAGGATCCTCCATGCAGGCCGCACCACTTTGGCTCAGTTACCCAATATGTGAAAAAAGTATAGGGGCTACACACCTCCCAAGGAAGAGTGGAGCTTGAGCCAAGGCTAAGAGTTCCATTGGCAGGCATGAAGGTGAAGACATTACGCTAAAGGTCAAGCCCAGCTTGGGAGCCTGATGGGTACAGGAACACCAGATCTGAAGGGAGCAGGACTCCTTTAAGCCCCACAGCTCGGTTAACACTAAGTCCTTTTTAACAATTGTAAAATTTGCAGTGGATACATGATCAAATATAAGAATAACTTCTGGCTTTGCCACTGGTCAGCACCTGGCTTTTGACACTTCCCTGAGCCAGCGGTGATGGGATAACAAATAATCCTGGTCAGGTTATTTCCAGGGCTGATGGTGCAGATGCACTATTGTCCCCAGGACCGTATCATATCTGCAATGCATGCTGGCATCCCCAAACCCTGGCTCACTCTTCCACCGAGGAAATGGCTACAGTGTATACAGCAGACCTCGGTTTCAAACCCAGGCCTCCACACATGGGTGCCTTTCCTTTCTTCCTGAACACTTTGCATCTTTTCAGGCATGACTCCATATTTCCATGACCATCTCCCAGTGAGAGCACTTCCTTGATATCAACTCCAGAATCCTGCATGCTGCTGTGTCCAGGTTTCTAGCCAGGCGAGCATCTGCCTACTGGCTAGTGATATCCTGCACAGAGGAAGTCAGACTCCATGCTGGGAGTCAGAAGCCACCATGGCTTCCTGTTTGACCATGCGACATCATGTCATATCTCCCAAAGCTTCAATCTAGTTATCAATTCTCCAACAGTGTGCCCAGCTGGAAAACTTTCTCAGTAACTGCACATCCTTCCTTCATTGGGGCACATAGATAATAGATATACAAAGATTCTGAACATTCAAGAAGTCACTATTACACAGTCACTCGAGAGCACAACTTTGGTGGTCAAGAATCCAAGGGTTCAAGTTGTGCCCTAGCTCTCCCTTGTTGAACCCATGATACTGAATATTCTTTGTATCCACCCAAAACCTGCACGTTGAAACCCTTACCCTTAGAGTGATGTATCTGAAGGTGGACCTTTGAGAGGTGATGAAGTGATGAAGATAAAGTCCTCATGAAATATTTATTCATCTATTTCCGTTACTACAGCTAAATAACTAAGGGTATAGAAGATATAAAGGAAAGAGACTTATTTAGTCCACAGTTTGAAGGTTCAAGGATGATGGTACCAGAAATGGCTGGACCATGATGTCATCATGGGTTCAGATGGATGACATCATAGTTTGAGCACATGTGTGGGATACATCACCTGGAAGTTGGGGTATGAGGAGAGGTCAGTTTACCCTTTTAAAACAACTCACCCACTGAGGTTACCATGCTGGCATGGAGCTCGGCTCGCAGACTTCCAGCCTCCCAATGTGAGAGAGAATTTTCCATTGTTTAAGCACCATGGCCTTTCATGCTTTTTTACTGTGGCGAGGGCTGACTCTGGAGCATAAGAAACTCTCTTACCTTCTCTTCTAAGTTTGCTCCAATGTCAAAAGAGCATAATGATAGCACTCAGCCGTACCGTTGCAAATATTAAACAAGTTATTGTAGGGAAGGAACTTAAAGCCCTGCCCGGCGCCAAGAGGTGCTCAGTAAACACTAGCTGTGCGCCAGGAGCCACGGTTATTACAAAAGCCTGTGTTTTTGCATGGCAGACAATGAGAAGTGCCTCTAAACACAGTCTGGGGACAGCAGGACTGAATGGCGCTCAGGATGGATTCATGGTGTCTTGAAGATTGTTGGGGAGGCAGGGCAGCAGAGAAGAAGGGAAGCTGACAGGGAGGAGTCAACTAGTCAACACTGTGGACTGAGGGCAAGGAATCCTGTTCTGAGTGACAGGGAGCATAGACCAGGCAGAGCTTTCCTTGGCATTCTGCTTCATAATCCTCCTTTGATGTGAAAGAGTACAAGAGTGGATGTGGCCACTCAGTGTGGTACCGAGAACCTGGGCACTTGCACCTTCAGGCCATGTGATACTAGTCATTATCCCCTGAGCATTGATGAACAGGGATAGTGATGACCACTTAATGCTCATCCTGGGGCTATTTTAAAGACTGACTGATCTAATGACTAAAATGTAAGTCAGCCTTTGGTAAGGAAGGGTGGTCCTTCCTCTCTTTGTAACCTGTGACACTGGCCTTGGGGGTGTGGAGAAAGACATCTCCTGTCAGGATAAACATACAACACAAAAATATAAACACACAAAAGATAGAAGATATATACTACACCTGATTCTCCAAACTGTGGGATGGTCCTGTGCAGGAATAAACTATTCAAAGTGTGACTACTTCCCACACAAGCCTGCACACACCTTGGAAGAGATCTGTGAGAATGTTAACAAAGCAATCCTGCGTGGGAACGCTTACGACAATCACCCATCGCTGTACCACCAAAAGTATGCTCAGACTCGTCTCATCAGACAGACTGCTTTTGCTCTCTTGGACTTGTAAACTGGAGGTGGCCCAACCATTAGCATATCTGTTAGAGAGCCACATGTCAGCCTGTAAGGGACAATGAGAAGTTTTCTTACTGACTCTTCGTAACTAATAGTTTTACCTCATACTCTATTTTTTTGTAAAAGAATTATTTGTTTATTTTGTGTATGTGAGGACACTGTAGCTATTCTCAGACACACCAGAAGAGGGCATCGGATCCCATTACAGGTGGTTGTGAGCCACCATGTGGTTGCCAGGAATTGAACTTAGGACCTGTGGAAGAGCAGTCAGTGCTCTTAACCACTGAGCCATCTCTCCAGCCCAATGATAATTTTAGAAATAGCATCTTTTAGGTAGGCAGAGGTTTTTAATATCGAATGAATAGATACTATATTTTTTTTGTTCATTAGAAAACAGCAACAATAAGAACAAAACCCAAAAATTCCTAAGAGAGCTCAACAGGAGAATTCAATTGAGGGGGACCGGCATGCAGGATTCATATTGTCTATAAGGAGCTAGACTGATGGCTTCAAACTGCTCTGGGAGCCCTGGGAGCCATGGGAAAGATGTCATCCTTGCCAGAGAAGCAACGGAGATAAAAATGTAAAAAGAGAAGCACCTTGACTACCTGCTTCTGTCCTCCAGTTGTCTGCCAGTGCCAGCTGCCAAGAGAGTCTGGGACCAGCGAGGACTTATCTGAGAGCAAACACACCAAGGGCATGCTGTCTTCCACAGAGCTCAGAGCTGGGCAGCCCTGGCACGAGATCTACCTTGCTCTAGTCAACTGGGACTATTTGGTGCAGTTGTTGTTAGCTTTTAAAGAATTTGGCTTCATTATGAGATTTTCAAACAAACAAACAAACAAACCAAAAAAAAAAAACCACATTTTTTTTTTGCTCCCATTTCCTACACCCTGTCCTTTCTGCATTCACTTTCCCAGGAGCCTCTGTCCCACTTCTATGTCATGTGTGATCATTCTCCCACCCCCTCTTCTCAGCTCCTTGTTCCTATCCTATGTAGTTCCTTCCATAGCCCATTCCACTCTTATAAGCCCTTATTTGCACACATACAAACATGAAAAGTCAGGGTCCCTGGGGTAGAGAATGTGTCATATTTGTCTTTCTGGGACTGTACCATTTAATGTAGCACTTCTCAATTCTGCCCATTTTCCTGGAAATTTCATTTGCCTTAAGAGCCGGGTAAAGTTTCACCGTGTATGTATGTCATGCTTTTATTATCCTTTCTTCTCTTGATGGGGCATCCAGACTGGACCCCGTGACTGGCTATTGTCAGCAGAACAGCAACAAACATGGATGTACTGGGATCTCTGTGGCAGGATACTGAATCCTTTCGGTCTATGATGAGGAGACGGCTCATTTTAACTTCGTTCTAGTTTAACTTCTTGAAGTGCCTCCGTGCGGATTTCCATCTCCACTGCACTAATTATTTCTCTGACCAACAGTGAGCAATGGTTCCCTTCCTCAAAGAGTCTTGAGCATTCGCTGCCATGTTTCCTTGTTCAGAGTCATTCTGACTAGGCTGACATGGAATTTCAAAATGGTTTTCATTCCTATTTTCCTAACGGCTAAGGATATAGGACATTTAAGAATATCTGTCGATCATTAGTGTTTTGTCTTCTCAGTCTGTTCATTAGTGTATATTTATTGACTGATAGTTTTATGGTTTGGGTACATAAACATTATTTGTTTATTTATTTATTTAGGGAGGCTCACACTGCCTGATGCACATGTAGAAGTCTCCACCACCAGTCTAGAGGCTTGGCCGTCAGCACTTTTAACCGCTGATTCCTCTCACCAGTTCTAGTGTTAATTTTTCACATTTTTTTTCTATATTCTAAATATCAGGCCCCTATCTAAGGCACACCTGGCAAAGACTGTCTCCCATCTGTTGGCTTCTATTGCCATGCTGATAGTTTTTGTTTTTATGCAGAAACTTTTACATCATGTAAACCCATTTGTCAGTCCTTGGGATGATTTCCTGTGCTACAAAGTATCCTTAGAAAGTTCTTTCCAGCCCTGGATTTCAAGGTTTCCTTGTATGACCTCCTCTGCATGTGGGTAGAACAAGACACAGTCAGTTGGAAATGAACTCTAGTTCACCAGGCCTCAACCTCTGAGTGCTGAAAAATGTCAGTAAGGAGAGGACTCGACAACCGAGGGTTTAGGAATGCCTGTGCTCTTGCAGAGGACAGGATGTGCTTCCTAGCCCCTCTGGGTGGCTCCCAGCAGCCGCATATAACTCTGGCTCCAAGGGATCTGACGCCCTCTGCTGGCCTCTGCAGACAGCTGCACTCATGTGCACAAACCCAAACCTCCGCAGCTCATTCATATAAACAAAATAATAATAATAATAATAATAATAATAATAATAATAATAATAATAATAGAAAAGACAAAAAGGAAAGAACACTCATGCTTGCATGTGTGTGTGCACACACACACACCCATACCCACACGAGAGAGAGAGAGAGAGAGAGCAGAATAGAACTCGCTGGGACTGTAGAACTTGGGAGGGGGAGATAGCCCAAAGGGCAGGGTTAAGGAACTGTATTAAAGCTTGTTTCTATAGTGTTTCTCCTCCAACCTATCTCTTATGGAACAAGCTTGAAGCAGAAAAAAAAAGCCAGGAAGGCTGTGGTGCCCTCCATATATATATATATATGTAATAGAGGATTTAGGAGAGTTTCTTAGGAACTGAGGAAGAACTCCAGGGAAAAGTTAAAGTGAAAAAAAAATAAAAGTCGGGAGGTTGAGATACTAGAACACTTGTAAAAAGAACCTGCCAGGCTGGGATATGGGGAGAAAATGGATATTAATGAAACATCATGAGCGGATTAAGACAGCCAAGTGCTCTCGCAGGTCTATGGGGACGACTCCTTGCCTTGGCTTTTGGAAAAAGTTAACATGTAAAAAGTTCCTCATAAAATAAGTATTCTAAGAATTTCAGCTTGGAGACATTCCTGGCTAGTATCATTCCTGCAGTTGGGAATAGTTTTGATTAAGTCCTGCTGGTAATTAGGTTGCAGAGTGTTTGTGCCAAACACTCCCAAGGGCAGCTTAAATGGTAAGAAGGGTGGTGGGGGCACCCTTACGTCTCTCCTTCCTGCCCGGGGAGCAAGCGAGCCCAAAGGTAATGTCTAGCTTTAGACAAATCTGTCCATTCTCAGACAAGCTCACATCACCTACAAGACTCCCCAAATCTACCTGTGTGTGACCACAGAAAATACCAGGTAGATTGTGTCATCACCACGTGTCCCTTTTACCTGAATCCAGCCCCTCCCTTCCTACAGACAAGCTCGGCCGTCCGGAGTCACATGGTCAGATCCCACTCGTGGACATAGTTGATTGGACTAAAGTAGTCACTTGACTAGAGCTGAGCCAATCGGACACCCTCTACCCTGCCCCGCCCCCAGCATCTGGAGGCCGCATTGGCAGATGTTCTTGCAGTCAGTTTCAACTTCCTGCTTGTCCTGTGGAAGGCTGTTTGCCCGCGGCTTACAGGAAAATGATGGGACAAAGAAAGTTCAGAGCAAAAAAGTGACTCGCGGCTGCAGGCTGGAAGGGAGCAGGATACAGACCCTGGTCCAGTCCTTCCTGAGGTTCTCAGTTTCATGCTGTTTCCTCGGGTTTTGAGACAATGAGCCCAATAAACAGACAATTTCTTTCCTTGTGAAAAAAATTGAAAGCTTTGCCCCAAAAACAACGTCACGAGAAAATGGTGCGTGTTGCATCATGGCACCAAGTTGTCCTGTGTGAGACTGATCCGAGTTCTGTTTGAGTGTCCAGTTCCACTGACGGGCACATTGATGCTGAACTTCGTAACCCTTTGTCTAAGGTTGGAATGTTTGCATCCCTTCCGAAACTCATACTCACACTGAATCCTCATCGCAACAGTGTTGGGAAGTGGGGTCTGAAGGAAGCGAGTGGGTCATGGCGGCTCTGTCCGCCTGGGTGGAGTTGGTGACATATACGAAGGCTGGCAAGGGCTAGTTATGCCCTGTTGTCTTTCCGTTAGGTGTGGACACCGTGTTCAAGGGG
>BTHU01000020.1:19352500-19460000 GCA_036184795.1 Tokudaia tokunoshimensis | reverse complement strand
ACACTATAGGCCAGGAACCAATGGGGGTGTGGAAGCCAGGATGTCTTTACTCCTCATTGCCCCGCTAGAGGACTGCCCTGGTCATCCACAAATGGCAATGACTCGCACACTGTCAACAAAACTTTTGAAGGTACATAGAGACCACTGTGGGGTTTTGAGTCTCTAAAGAAGCAGACAGAGAAGGTCACAGAGCCCCCTCCCCACCTCATATGAGATGCCACAGGGACAGGCTATGGGGATTCCTCTGTCACTGTGGCCTCCAGTTTGACAAACTTAGAATGTGACACTTTTAAACACTTAGAGGTCTCAGTGCCCCCTGTCAAGGGTCTGCCTGGCCTTTCTGTCACTCTCAGCTTCTCATACCACATCCCCATCACCAGATCGGGGTGATTCTACAGATACAAAATGGTCCATTCCATCTCTGTTTCTTGCCTTTAGCCAGAGTTTGCCCATAGCCTGATCTCAATGCTTTTGTTTGATTAGTAGCCAGCTGTTCTATTTTAATTTGTAATTCAAAACCCCCTTACACTACCACCACCACCTCCACCACCACCACCCCCACCACAACAACAACAAAATAATGGGTTATTTTATATGAAGAGAGACTTCCTGCTTCTATGCAAACTGGGATCACGAGTCATGGGCTGGCACTCAGTGGGTGCTGGCAAGCTGGGGTGGTGGTGTATTACCATGACTGGTTCATTCTAGTGTTGTCTGCCATAGCTATCACTGTCTGTCTTGATTTGACCACTTGATTCTAATCCCAGGAGTTAGAATGTTTATGATGGCTTACTTGATAGGTGATGCTGATAGACCCTTATGCAAGTGGGGACATAAGACAGGAAGGAAGATAACAGCACTGGGCAGTGAGAGAGCACATTTCTCTGATGGCAGCTGGCATGTGACCCTGCTGGTGACACTGGAAGAGTCAGTCAGTGTGGGATATGTCTGGACTTGTCCCTCTCAAAAGCCAAGAGAAAAAAGGGTAATGGCGCATCAGCCCTCCCCCACTCATCTCTTTGTTGTGCTCAAGCAGAGGGGCCCAGTGGCTGTATAGAGAAGGTCAGTTTCTGCCTCAGGGCTTTGGGGAACATATAGACACCAGCAAGCTGCTCTGCCCCACAATAGAAAAGCTAGCCACACTGTGCGGCTATGGGGTCTGATACTCCTAAATCTTCAGGTGGAATGGTGGGTTTCAGGGACCAGAGTTCCTGGATCTATCCTTTTTTTCTTCTGGAACGTTTAAATCCTCAAGTCCTCTGTGCCACAGGTCTCTTCTAAGCCTAGACAGTCACTGGTTATGATGGCGTTGCGGAGGTACCAGCTGGGGTTGGGAAATTAGCATCCCCCTCTGTAGTCAAACCTCCAGATCATAGTCATCCGACATGGGGCCTTCTTCAGCATTAATATGGCTGCCATCCGGCTTTGCCCACTAAATGGAGAAGGGCAGAACAGGACGGTGGTGTGATTCTGCCTTATGGTGACAACATTTTCTGGCACTCTAAAGCTGTCCATCTGTGCAATAAGAGGGGAGATAAGATACCTGCACGCTCCAGCAGGCAGGAAAGCTAGGCATCCCTAGAGACCAGCTTCAGACCAATGGTGGCTGCAGTTGTTCTCAGATTGAAGGGAGGCCTGCTCACAGCTCTTTGTCCAAGGAGCTCCAGTTTGAGACTCTTCAACTCTCAAAATCATCCTTCCTTTCCTTGCCTGCTGGGTTGGCTTCATGTCTTTATATACAAGAGCTATGGATGGTCAGGACTGAGTACAGTCTCTCCAGGATCAAGTGAGCATTTCGATCCCTCCTTCATCTTGACAGCTTTCCCAAATACTAAAGGTCCCTTCCCTAGGTGGCAGAACATTACACTTAACAGTCCTGTGTGGTGTTGGGGACCAGAGAACAACTCAAGAATATGAAGCCAAATATGTGGCCTTAAAGTACATCACTAGGAGTACGTGAGCCACTATCTGCCAGCTGAGAAAGCTACTGGCTTCTCTCTGCCCTTGCCTCTTTGTCAAAAAACAAAAGTAAATTAATAGGGAATCGACTTTAGTGAGTCATTGCAATGAAATAAATACATGAAAATAAATTTATAACAATTATTTTGAAATGAGATAATGTTTAAAGCACTCCTTGTTGGTTACATAGTAAGAGCTTGATCATGAGAACCTTTTTCAACATAATTGGTGCCATCCCTGTCATCACTATCCCACCATCGCCACCACCATCACTACCACCATCATTCCCACCATCTCCATCATCATCACCACCATCACCACCACCATCATTCCCACCATCTCCATCATCATCACCACCACCATCATCATCATTACCACCAGGATCACCATCTCTGTCATCTTCACCAATAACTATCATCACCACCGTCACCATCTCCACCACCGCCAGCATCACCTTCATCATCATCAACTATGTGATTGTATTTGCCAATCATCTCTGTGACAAAATACCTGACACTAACAATTTGAGGGAGGAAGGATGGCCTGTTAGCTTATGATTCAGAAGGCTTCTGTCCATAATTCATGGCTCTGTTGATTCTGGGCCCATGATGAGACAGAACATCATGGCATGTGGCAGGGGTTGCCCACCTCCTGCAGTACAGGAAGCAAAAAAAGAGAATACAGAAAGGGGTCAGAGCAGGATATTGGCCCCAAGGTGAGCTCTAGTAACCTACATTCTCTAGCTAGGCCCCATTTCCATGTCTCCCCACCACCCATAAAGAATGCATCGCATTATACATTCAAGGGATTAATTCGCTGATTAGAATACAATCTGTTCCCCAAAACTGGTTAGCAAATGCCCTCCATATGAGCCTCTGTAAGTTCGGTTCATATACAGATTACAGCAGTCACCAGTTTCACCTCTACTGACATCGTCACCATCACCAATGTCACTGTCATTGGCATCCTCATCATTGCCATTTCACCACCGCCAAGGTCATCATCACAATCATTATCATCTCTGTCATCATTGTCTTGTCACCATCATGACTCTGGTCATTATCATCATCATGGTTCTCATGGTCACGGCTGTCACCAGCACCACCATACTCAAAATAGTCATCACTCTCCTCCTCATGCGTAGAGGAATTTTAATCCAGCAACATGGCTGCTCTGGCACAGGGTCACATACAGAGACCTCCCAGGACCTGTGATCTGTCTGGAATACAAGCCCGCCTTTAATCCCAGCACTTGGGAGACAGGGGCATGCAGATCTCTGAGTTCTTGTCAGTGAGAACAGATTCAGCCAGTTGCGTTCAGTGCAGTGGAATTGTGTTCATTCATGAGTTCAAGTGGTTCAGCAGAGGCAACAGAAGCCCAGAGACTAAGAAGGAGCCAGAAGAATAGAACAGATTGCCAGAGTTAGTTTGAGGCCAAAGAGAGCAATTCAGTGAGAAGCTGAGAGAAACCAAATTGAATCAGTCAGCTTAGAGGGAAGTTTGAACCAGAAAAGGTGAGTTGAACCAGCCAGAGTTCAGAAAGAACAAGAGAGGGTGAGCTTATTCAGCAGTGAGCCTCTGAGATGACAATCACATGAGGTGACTAAAAGCTACTTGTACAATCATCATCATCATCGTAGTCATAATTATCACTATGATCATTGCCTTCACCACTGAAATCTGAGATTCCAAGAAAGCCAGCACTGAGTTTTTCTAAGGAGGCTGGACCCCATCCATTGGGAAGGTTCACAGGATGCTTTAAATAATGAGGACTTGAAGATGCATCTGGAAAAGTTGGAAAAATTTGAATGAGCAGTGGAATCACAAGGTAATAGCAAGTCTGAGGAAAAAGAAGAGCTTTCCAGGTGAGGTAAGAATGAGATGGCCAAGAATATTTAGGGCAAGGAGCACATTTGGCTGGAATGAGTTAGACTGAAGAGGGTATGAGTTGGAAGGGGTACAAATGGCTGTACCTGGTTGCTAGGAGATGGGTAGGGGGTCCATGTGGTTTCTACCCAGACCTGAGTGATCTGAGCAAGGATCACACATGCTTAGGAGGAGCAGTCTTCTTTCTAGGAGAAGCCAGGTTTCTAGATAAGGAGAGTCTCCTACAGGCTTAACAAAAATGGCCTACATGACCGTATGATGGGATGTTCCATTTGTCAAATTACATCCTTTACTTCGGCAGCAAAGCCAAAGCTCTGTGACAGGAGCGGGGAACGGGCTGGATAGCCGTACTTTATTGGACAGTATTGAATTTGTTCAGACCCCTGCAATTTCCCTGGAAGGGGCCATGAATATAAGGTCAATTTAGCCTCCAACCCAGAGCCACAAAGTAGATAACCAGTCACCGCCATCTGTGGGGGAGATGAACTATTCTGCGGAGCTGTTCAATAAGTCGGCCATTAGCAGGGAAAGTGCTTACATGCACTTAAAAAAAATTAAACAACAAAATAAGAGCAGTTGATGGACAGGCCATCAATAAAGCTGCACAGGTGCACTGTTGACCCCCTCCCTCCACTCGCTCCTGCCAATCTGTGTTTATTAGAAATCAGTTCCTATAACTAGCTGGTGGCAGAGGAAGTAGGGAGGGCAGGACTTCTCAAATGTGTGCTTGTGAAGTGCTAACCCGTTAATTCGAGCTCTTGGTTCAATTTCGCTGTCCTCTACTGCGACTGAAGCGGGGGATGCTGTTGGGGGGGGAGTAATCATTTCACAGCTTATATCTTTAAGGCAGAACTGCTTGATCCTGGCCCTGCATCTAGTCTTCCTTTCTGCTGACCAACTGAATCCTAATTGGGTTTCAGGGTATCCATGTGTTGAACTAAAACTTAGCAGCCTTCCTTGTCTTTCCTTTTTAAGAGAAGACATACTAATTTTTAATCAAAATGCTTTCGAAGACTCGGACAACTCAAATTATGAAAACTTTATATAATCTATAATTGTAATAGTTTCTTCTTTCTCTTTTCCATACAACCATTTTAGTTGAAATAGAACTGCATCATTTCTCTCCCCTCCAGCCCCTCCCAGGTATCCTATCTCAAGCTCCTTCTATACCCTCCTACACTCAAGTTGATAGCCTCTGCTGCTTCTTTGATTATTATTGGTGTGTGTGTGTGTGTGTGTGTGTGTGTGTGTGTACAAGTCTGCACATGTGCACAGATGCTCTCACATACACACATGCATGCACAATTATCAAAACACAATACCCTGAGTCTGTTTTTGTTGTTGTATACACATGGTCTCAGGGCTGACCACTCTGCACTGAACAAACAGTAAGAGGGCCTGTTCCTGGGATAAGCTAATTCTCCAACCAGCAGTCTGAGGGGCTAATGCTGTAGTTCCTGGGAGAGGGCTCACAACATGCCTGCTGGTCACTGGGCAGAATGAGGGTGCTAAGAGACATTGTAAAGGCACAGTACCGTCCTTCCAAGGGCAGGAAAGCCTAACTCAGAAGGAGGTGCCACTGTCTCCCAGTTCCTCAGTCTGAGGGAGATGCTAGCGTTGAGTTGTTTGGGGGCCCACCTGTCAGCTCACTGGCTTTAGCTGGGCATGTTACTCATGTCCAAGTCTTGGTCAGTGAAAGGGCTGACTTGTACACATAGCCGCTCATGCTAAGTGGGGAGACCCCATAAAATATTCCTCTTCTACATTGATACATCTGTGGATAGTACCATTGTTCTTTTCTTATGTTTGCACCCACTTCTAGGGGAAACACTTTTACCCAGACTTCCTGGCGTGCTGGTTCTTACATTCTTTCTGTCTCTTCCTCAAAGCTTGGTTGTTGACAGCACTCTGCTGCATTTCTAGAGAAAAGCAAATACTGTCACAAGACATGCATGACTTCTTTTTTTCTTTCTCCTTTCTGTTTTCTGTGTTCAAAATGTGGGTGCCAGTCCAGAGGTGCGGAGGTCATACTGTGACTTGAGGTTATACTAAACACACTGGAGCAGAAAAACTAAATGCCCCGATCTTGCTGCGGCGAACCCCAAGCTGCCTATTTATAGACTCTGGTGGATGACAAAAATGATTTCACACCTGTTTAAGAAATTTTACGGTTGTCTGCTAATTGTACCTGGCCATCCCTAACTTGTCTTCCAGAATGTCCTCTCAAACTCACATTGCAAGTAGTATGTGAAGATATTTTCTTGGCACTGAACATCAGATATTGTTTATGTAAAAGTAGACTTCATCCATGGGCATTCATAGTCCAAGCCCTCAGAAGGCTGAGGCAGGAAGAGCATGAGTTCTAGACCAGCCTGAGCTGACCCTGTTGTTTGGGAGATTGTGGAAACTTTGGGAGATGTATCCTATCTAGCAGAAGTGGGTCTCTTGGGGTGGAACCTTGAAGGTGACACCTGCCTCTGGTTCCTGCCTGAGTATTCTGCTTCCTGATCTATGCAATGTCAAGAACTCTCCTACACATTTCTGCCCAGGGACTTTGTTCTCAGGTTAATTGTCCTGGAAAGCAGTGGGCACCTTGCAGGGAGGATAAACCTCCTCGAATGTTATTTGTCCCTGGCCCTCAAACTCACATTGGAATGTAACTGTTTTGGCAGGCAGGGCCTGGGGCAACTTGGACCATTGGTGTTGCTGGTCTCTTGAGGGGGTTAATGTCTGTCTCCAGAAATGGTATAGTTGTCTTGGGGTCTAGCCCCCTTCTCTCTCTTTCCCGAGCACTCACAGATACATCTGATCTCCAGGGAAACTACTGGTAAGATGCGATTCATGATCTGGGGCTCTCTATCAGGTCAGGTTGAAGCTAGACTCCAGATGAGGTACAGTTCTTACCTAGCTGCTCCACATTCTATTTCTCTTCTCTTCTCTTCTCTTCTCTTTTTTGTGAAAAAAAAAGGACCATCCAACTCCTTGACTCTGACCCAGACTTGACTCAGGGCATCTTGAAATTGTCTAGTCTGACTCCGGTTTTGAGGAATCCCCCTCCCCACTAAACCAATTCCAAAGCAAGCTGGATTCCTATTCCCACAATTCCATGCTGTGTCACCTTTGTCTTTCTGTACGTCTAGCTCACATGATTGAAAGATACTCAGATGGAACTGTGTTTAACTCTGTGTCTTGCTGCTCAGGACCTGCTATGATGACACCCAGGGATCATGTTACATACAGCTAAAGTGACCAAGTCCAGCACAGTCCTGATGATGGAACACAGCAAGTTCAATCCTTCCATGTATCCATGTAAAAGGCAGAGGACAAATTGCAGTGCTTTCCTTCCAACATATAGGTTCCCGGGATAGAACTTGGGTCATTGGGCAAATAAGCACATTTAACCACTGAGTCATCCTACCTGAGCACCCCACCCCCACTCCCTCACAATACTCCAATGTAGAAAACATTGCCATGACATTATGCAAAAGAGGTCAGGGACAGGACACAAAGAGAAGAACTTGGGAATAGAATGTTGCACTCTTATCTCCTCTCTGGGTTCTCTCATTCCCTCTCTCAGAAAGAATTAATTAAAAGGGTTCCAAACACTGCTTCCCATCTTGCTCCCTGCCTGTGAGAAGGCAGCAGTGATGCTTGACAAAAGTCACTGGTCACATGTCACTAGTCATGTAGCAAGGAGGAAAGGCCCATCACCGAATGGGTGCCTCTGCTCCAACAGCCTAAGAGAGACGACACCCCAGAAGCCACTCACACATCTGTGGGTTAGGGATTGCTGTGGCTGGAAGGAAGCTATGGCTTCATGGTGGCCTCATGGTGACCTCATGGTGGCCTCATGGTGGCCTCATGCTTCCATTGAAGATACTTGCTATGACTGGATTTGGCTCTGACAGGTGGAGAAAGCTGCCCCTTCTCAAGGACAGCAAGAGAGACGAGGAATGAACTTAGGGAGACAATTAGCTATCTGTGCTACAGTAAATCCTTCTGGAAACAGAAGGAAAGGGAGGCAGATGCTCATCTGGGACACTGTAGCCAGGATGGGGTCCCATCTCAACTGAAAGTGCAGGGGAGAGTAGGCTTGTCTCAAAGCCTACTTTGGTGATGTCGTATGGCAGATGCTTTCATGATGGGCACATGTGCCAGCTTGGATCCACCTCCACCCACCCAGAAGCATTGCCTTCTGGGACTAAAGCAGGACCTGGAATGCAAGAAAAAAGGGGAGGAAATGTGTAGACGGAGCCAGCTCCTTGAGTCTGCCCCACATCCATTATTCAAGCCAATTCTATCCACGTTGCCTGAACTACTGCCAAGTGCCGGGCACCGTGCCAACTGCCAGGGGATGGCTTTCTTAGGTCGAATGTCACTATGGCCTCTACTTGTACCACAAGGTCATCAGGACCCACAAGGCAGATCAATCCAGAGATACTTTCTGGAATCATCCTTGACTTCTGGATAGAGTAGATGCTATTAACAAGTCAAGGTCTCCTCTCACTTTTGCAGTGTTCTAGAAGAAATTCCAAGAGCCCAGGGCCAGATAGGAATTGACATGACCAGACAAAAGGCCCTTTCCTGGGCTCCCCATCAGCAGGAGATGAGGAAGAGCCGGAAACTCTACCCACAAGCCACCCCTCTGCCTGGCTCCCTGGAGAGGACAAGGAGGGGCCTTTCCCATCATTTCTGATGATTAAACCAAGTTCATGTTCAGAATGTGTATAGAGTTATTTGGGCCAAATTTCCATGTTAACTGTTCAGATCAGAAACACTCAGTGTCAGTTAAACTTGGTTGGATTATATGACAACACAGTCAAGATCAAGACCATGTGGCCTGATTTGATTTAACCCAGAGAAGAAATGCCGTTCCCTTCTGCCCAGCTATAACATTATACATATAAAGATACACACACGCTTGCTCTCTGCCAGAAATGTCAACTGCTTTTGATCTCTCCCTTTAGATATTAAAGCTCCCCCTGCTCGCCCTTCTGCTTGGCGGGGCCCCATAAGGGCTTTCAACCCAATAAACAATCTTGGAGCTGCTAAGAGGGTGGAAGCCTTTTGCCTTTTTGAGCCTGAGCCCTGTGGCCTGAAGGTCCTGTTTAATCAGCCTCAAGGTTTTGGCTAACACTGATTTGCAGTTTAAAATAGCTTTCCAATAACCTCAGCCCCTTTCTGGCCCCCTCCTCAGCTATGGGAGGAGAGGCCTGTGGTTTGGGGGCTTGTGTGTTTGTTGTTAAGGCTCTAAAGCAAATGAGCTGTGCTTGGCTGGTGGCCTCTGCAGAGAGCTCCCTGCTGGCTTCAGGGAGGGTATTGGCCTGAACACCAGGACCTAGGTTCTGAGCACACCCTGGTAATTGGACTTAAGCAGAAGAACTCCAGCTGGAGATGGAAGTTGCCTCTTTCTTCTCAACCCCTAGAGATCAGTCCTGCTCTTAAAGGAGGATGGGGGACTAGCTTTGCATCATTTCTGCTCTGCCCTCCGTCATGGGCAGACCGCAAAAGCAAAGACGTATCTATGTGACAGACAAGTCTATGCCAAACACTTGTATTGATGCTAGAGATGACACAAATCTCTGCTCCTGCTCATCAGAGAGGTCGTTCAGGCTCCAGGGATGAAGTTTTAGTTACCTCTGATCCCTCGGTTGCTAAGGTTGCCTGACACCTTGCTCTTCTTGACTGCTTCATAGATAGCTTTGGTTAACTCAGTTTCTCAACTCTCTCCTTTTAGTTTAAACATGAATTTCTAGTACAGTGGGGCTGTAGCCTCCTGAGTTCTAGGGGACCCACCTAGGCAGCATGGGCTTTTTTTCCTGATCCTCAGGGACGATCTAACATCTCTGGTGAGGAGGGATACCATGAGAGTGCTGGGCTTTATCCCTTCTTTTGGAAACAGAATGTCTTCAAAGTTTTGTCCAGTGAGTCCAATGAGGTGGGTAATCTTGACTGACGATTTAGTTGGTTGGAGAGAAGTCCAGGACATTAGAAAGGAATGCTTCTGGGTGTGAAGTGGGGGACATTTCCAATGCTGATTCTATATGGGGAAGACCTACCCTGGATATAGATGGTTTCTTCCAATAGTTTGTGACTGGTGTGGAATAAAAGGGAAGGGGGGAACCCACCATGCACACATTCTGTCTCCAAAATGTGCAGTCCCAGTGTAGTTCAGAAATGACAGAGTCAGTAAACCATGAAATGAAGCCATGGAAACACTAGGAGCCAAAAAAACAAAAATTCTCCCTGCCCCTAGTTCTCTCAGGCAAAGAATGCAGGGATGAAAAGGTCTAGATTACACCAGAGCCTCCCTTGGTGTCTCCCCACTGACTTAAGTGGAGGAGACACACCTCCATCTACCTTGGCCAGCTTTCTTGAGCCTTAAAGGATTGGTCATAAAGAACCCTGGACTTTTATCCTTGCTCTTTGCTTGTAAATTCTAAGGCCATGTCACATGACTGTGCCCTGTCACTTCTAACAGATACGATGGGGTTTGTTCATGTGCCTGGTGGGCTCACAGTTGATGCTCTTGGCTAAGCTCCAGGCAGTTCGCGTTCTCCTGTGGTGTGGAAGGCTTGGTCACCAGATGCTGGTGCCATTGATAGTTGTTGGATTATGAGGGCATCCAGTCTCGTGAATGGATTGTGTTAACCCACTCAAGAGTTTTTGCTTTTAGGAGGATGTGAATCACCAAGGGCAGGCCTTTTCAGACTGTCTCTAATCTCTGGAGCTCATTGTCCCTCCCAATAAGGTTACAGCTCTACTCCGCCACAACATTCTGCCACCATGATGTCCTGCCTCGCCACAGATCCAGAACACTGGAGAAGCCAATCATATGAAGCCAAGGGCTAAAGTAAACCTTTTCTTTCAAGTGTTTAGTCACAGGGACAAAGGGTGATTAGCACACATTCCCTGTTATTGGGTGGGTGGGTGATTTCTGGCCATCCTTTGGAAGTTGGTGCTAGATAGGCTCTGCTAAAAAACAATTGAGCTGTTCTTGGGAGACCTTTGAACATGATGTCCTAGTTAGAGACAGACCCTCATCTGGTTCACTGTCATGGGCAGGGGCTCATTACTAGCTCAGGTTAAACAGCTCGGCCACTCAGTCCTTCTCAGCACAGGAGGCTAGGTTGGGCGTAATAACAAAACAACCATGTACCCACCCAATAGGAGCTGGATTGTCAGGTCTGCAGAATCCTCGGCGTGAGAAGTGGTTCTTCTGGGCAACTGCCTCTGTTCCTCTGTTTTGTGGATTCGCTGATCCAGGTAGCATCCCTTGTTTTGATGTGTGGCTTCCATGGTCACTGAAGGGACAGTGTCAGTTCCCCAGATATAAGCACTGAAATGTTTTGGCCCAGGACTAACATTCATTACTTCTGTTCACAGTCCATTGGCCAGAACTAACCACATGCTGAAAGAGACCTTGAAACTGGTGGGAACATCGGAACAGTGGATGAACAAGAAATCCTTCCCCCACTCCCAATACTACACTTCAGAACCTTCTCGTTAGCCCAGCCTCATTCAAAGAGATGCCACGACTGAACCAGTTGTTACTGCTGTACCAGAGTGTGGGAGAACCCCGCAGCAGAGACAGAGATAGCCCTGGAGAAATCATAATAACTAATATTCATCTGAAATACTCTATATGCCAAGCATGCACTTAACTTCTGCATCCCTTGCCTTAATCAAGTCTCTGAACGGCCCTTGTAGGAAGCTAGTTATAAATTCCTTACTTATTGCCAAGAAACTTAAAGCCCAGAGGATCTACATGATCAACACACATGCTGGTCAACTGCCAGCAGAGCTACACACACACACACACACACACACACACACACACACACACACACACACACACAAACACTGCATCCAGACCACTGGGCCCAGAGCTCTGCACTGCATGTAAATCAACTTCACTGAGATGCAAAATAACTTTTCAGCCACCCCAGTCTTAGCTGATGAATGACAGCACCGGTGACCCCCAGAATTCTTGCCACTTTGAAAACCTGCTCCTCACTAGTTCTGGGGTCCCACTGGACACTCTTCCCAACTGCCTAGCACATCCAGGCTCAGTCTGACAAACGGGCCACTCCAATCCTCTCCACAGATCAACTTGTTCAGCAGTCACGAACATCGGTCAGGCAGTCCTGATACCCATGGCAGAGAGGTGGTTATACACTGAGCCCCAGGGTGAGAAAAGCTCCCCTCCATGTCTCCCAGGAGCTGTTTGTGTTCCTCGTTGGTCCAACATTTAGAGGCCTGTGAGAATCTGAGCTACTGGTGGAAAAACCAGGCCTTAGAGATGGTCCGTGATCAAAATCTGTGCCATCTTCCCTGGACTGTCTGTGTTTGCAGGGAGAGCTTTGTAGGTGGAAACAGAAGTCCCTCCCTCATCCCAGCACCTATGGCATATCTAGGCATTGTGTGCAGCCCAAAAGGATGCATGTATGACACACATTCTCCCATCATTGTGGAGCCATGAACTTCATGCAAGAGGCAGGAAGTCAAGTCACACCAAGCGAGAGGGAGCTACGTACAAGGAGGTACAGAATCTAATGAGAGAATCTAATGGATTATACCCACTCCTGTTGGTAGAGTAGGTTTCCATGGGGCAGGGGCAGAGTCTGACGTACTCTGCCCATCTCATTTAGACCAAAGGTACTGGCAAAGACAAACACAAAATTCCTGCAAGGCCTTTCCTTGTATGTGATTGTGTTGGGCCCAAGTAGAAAAGAGTGGAAGCAGCTGCAGAAAGATTTCTGTTTGGCGATGAGCTTTGGGGGAAATGTACAAAGAACCCTTGGATGTGAACTCCAAAGGCAGTACACTTGTGGAGAAGGGAGGTTCATCCTGAGAGAAGCCCCAAGGGCAGGGCTTGGGAAATAAGGAAGGGGTGTTCAGGCATACGGGACAGTTTTCTGTTGCTGTGTGACAAAGGACTAGGTCTGGGCCTGCTCCACATTCTCAGGTTCTCACTGGCTAAATCCGAGATGCTGCCTAGAGAGCTACACTTCTTACCTGGGGCTCAAGGTCCTCTTCCAGCCTCTATGGTTATTACATCAATGTATTTAATTTATTAGGATTAAATCGGCTGCCCACTGAGGTCGGCCTTGGAGCTGTTGCTGTTACCTGTCTCAGCCATGTCGTACTTACTTGTTCCACACCAGTGAGTCCCTCTGACTCCTCTTTCCACACTAAGGAAAAAGCGCTCTACTTCCCAAAGCCCTGCAAGTAAGTTAGACTTGCGTAGATCATCTCTGTAAATGAAAGCCATGAATATGGTGCTTCATACACCCCCTTCACAGCCGCGCTCCAACCATTCTTAGCTGAATAATAAGTAGCGGGTTTCTCTGGGGTGTAGGGGACCAGCTTGGAGTTCTGCCTGCTTCAGAAAAGAGGGGTTCCAGGCAGCTTCTGGGGCAGGTGCTGCGTATGGGAAGACAGGAGGTGGACACAGGCCAAAGTGGGCCTCATGCTTCTGCAGCCTGACCTGTGCTCTGAGTCTTACCTGGTAGGCCTCAGCGATTGGGGTCTGTCATAAGGCGTATTATACCAAAGGACTTCTGTCCATAAGAGACTATGCGACCTAGCTGGCCGATAAAGGCCTGGCTTCCGCTTAGCTTCTGAGTCTGGTGTGGGTGGGACGGGCAGGAATCTGATTGGCTGTTGAAGACTTGAGTTCAGTGTGAGAGGGAAGAGGTAAGCAAACCTGAAGGGAAAAGTCTGGTGCTCACTCATGCTACAGCCCCACAATCCTTGGTCTCTAATTCTAATGCTAAACCTATGTATGAAATCAGGAAAACCCTCACTCAAGTTCTTCCATTCTGGTCCCCTTCTGTCCAGGCTAGAGGACCCTCTCGTGGCCACAACTTGGGAGAATCAAAACACATGAGTGAGGGGGCAAAGCTTTTTTTTTTCACAAAGGTAGAAATGAAGGCCCGGAGCATAGTGAGCTTGGTGCAGGCGCCGAGCTGGTAAGAAATGGGGTTACCTTGAATCGGGGCCTTGTTTCTGTCCACTCATGTCTCCAGCTGGCAAATCCCGAATGAGGGGAGAAGCAAGGAGCTTCCAACGGCACGATGAGGGGACCACCCTGGTGCTCCCTAACTCAGGCATATCTTTGTGGGAGTCCCCTACCCCACCCCCAAACCAACCAAGGCATTGTTACATTGGTCCTGTTTCTGGAACCTACTATCTTTCCCCACTCCTCTTGGTTCTGGAATGTCTAGATATAATTTAGTGGAGGCCTTTAAGAGGAGGAGAGAAACCTATAGTTGTCAGTGCTAAAATGCTACATCGTGTGATGTCAGCCTTGCAACGCCATCCCTCCCCTGCCCCGCCAAGCACACACACACACACACACACACACACACACACACACACACACGAGAAGGATGAAGTCAGGAGGATTCCTTCACAAGCCCTTCATGGCAGAGCCTGGAGAAGCAATTCCTCTCTCTCAGCCCTCCTACACCAAAGGCGTTCCACTGGGGACCAGGCAGCCTTAACCTTAGTGCCCAGGTGGAGGGATGCTGGTGAGGTTTCCCAGGCGCCTGCAGAGCAGATGCCTGGCAAAGCCTAAGGATTATTCACTTGGCATGTGTGAGTAGCTAATTAAGTTTCACTATTTACCTCTAGAAAAGCACAGGGTTTCCTGGGCTCGGCAGAGGGCCTGAACTCCCCCCCCCTTTCTTCTTGTCTACCCTTAATCAGACCTGGAATCTTTGGGTCCGGAAAAGAGACCTTATGGATGGCCGGGGCCACCCCCTGACTGCAGGTAGAGCAGAATGGGGTTGAAAGGCTAATTAGCAACTCTGACTGAGTGACCTTGATCTCTGTGAAGGTTATTCCCTTCATCTGTAAAGTGGGGCAGATAAACACATTGGCTATGAGGATCAGAGGAGGGCTAAAAAGATGTGTTTATGAGAGAGAGGCCAGAAGTCAGCCCACTGTCCATCCTGCCCTGCCATCTTATTTAAACACTCAATAAGATGCCCACATAAGACAAATATTTCTGACCTCTTTCCCTCAGGGATGCCCACTGACTGCAGAGAACGCTGAATGGTGTCAGTGGGCATCCCAGGAGCAATGTCAAGGGCCTTTCAACTCAGAGACACGTCTTTTCCTATTTTCTCCTCCTTCGTGCCTGGAGTATGTACGTGATGGCTGGAGCTTCAAAGGCTATTTTACAGCATGAGCATTGTAGCTCGTAAGTAAGACTTGTTGTAAGTCCAACTTTTAAGAGTGGACCCAGTTCTGCAGACAGTGGGACCCAACATGGGAGATATCACTCTGTCCCTGGATTGCTTTCTGAATTTCTCTTAATAGAAGGAAAGAGAAGTAACTGCTGTTTTTGTTTAAGACATTGGTCTGAAAATTTTAGCGTGGATTCCAACCATCTGGCAGGCTCATTAGGGCACAACCTTTCAGGCCCCATCACTAATCTGTCTACCTCACGATACAAATGACAGAACTCACACTCGACCATGGACTTGGATGACTGTCTGTGGTGGTTTGAATATGCTTGGCCCAGGGAGTGGCACTATTAGGAGGTGTGGCCTTGTTGGAGGAAGTGTGTCACGGTGGGGGTGGGTTTTGAGACCCTCCTCCTAGCTGCTTGAAAACGGTCTGCTCCTGGCTTCCTTTAGATGAAGATGTAAAACTGGCCCCTACAACACCATGTCTGCCTGGATGCTGCCATGTTCCCACCTTGATGATAATGAACTAGACCTCTAAACCTGTAAGCCAGGCCCAATTAAACGTTGTTCTTTATAAGAGTTGCCTTGGTCATGGTGTCCATTCACAACAATGGAAATCATAACTAAGACACTATTCAATGAGATTTAGGCCTGGGAATATCCATGCTCGGCCATGTTCAACTATACTCCCAGAGGCGGGAAAAGCAAGGAGGTGGACTTTGGGGCCACTTTGGGAACATTAGGAGAGGGTGGAATGAGTTGGACTTACTCAGGCTTCCACTCCTGTCCTGTCCATGAACCTTCATGCAGGGCTGGTGCAAATCCCTGTAGAGGATGAGCAGAGGCAATCCTCCTAGTAATGGTGGGCTGTGGTGACAGATGAAGCCAGGCTTCTCCTAAGGGCAGAGGTACAAGACTCAGCATCCACAGCTGCTCCAGTGAAATAGAAAGCTAGAAGCCTCTAGGGAGTTTCCATTCTGTGAGCGACATAATGGGCTTCCAAGCTGACTCCACTTATCAACTCTCCTGGGTCTGTCTCGCAGGGATGACTGCAGGTGAGTGCAGGGTCCCTGAGAGTAGCAAGGCCATTGGTGTAGGACCACTTGTCACCCTCAAGTCTTAACATGGGCCGGTGACACAAGTGTTACACTGTACTGTATAAATCACAGACTCTATGATGGCACCCAAATTATGTTGAGGGAGGCCTAAGACCTAACTACCACTTCATCAAAGAGGCAGTGTGGGAGACAGATTCTGCTGGGAGGTAGTGGAGAGGGAAGTGCATCTCTCAGCCAATGCAGCCTGCAGCTCTTTCTGGGCAGAGTTCTAGGTTCAAATCCTGGCTCTGCCACTTCCTGGCTGTGGGCAATAGCTGAGACCTGTAGCTCCTGGGTGTCGAGTTTGTGGTTAAGGGCCTCCATCTTGGTTTTGAAGCTGTACTTGACCTGCTAATTAATGGGGGCCAAGTCACTTCTCTCAGGGCCTCCATTCCCTCATCTGTAAAATTATCTGTGCTGATACTAATTTCTCATGGGTAGGGCATTGTTGATTCCCAAAGCCTGGGATGGCAAGCTACCAGAAACTAAGTGACATAAAGTAGACTGGGTCTACTGTTCCACTGTTCCTGAGACAGGATGGTCACAGTCAACAAGGAAGCCAGGCCCCACTCTTCCTAGGAGTGAAGAATCCTCCTAACCCTCCTAATACTCTCTGGCCCTAGAGTGCCCTGGCAGGGGCTATACATTGTCAACCTCTGCCTTTGCTTCATGAGGGACATTTGACACTGGACTTGGAACTTACTTGGACAGCATAACAACATTGGACTTTGATCTGAATTAAAAAATACTTGTCAAGACCCTTTTCCAAGCAGAGTCACACTCACAGAGTTCAGTCTTAGGACTTGGCCATACCTTTCTTTGCAGGAGCCACAATTCCCTACGTGGGGCCTGGCACATGGCAAGCTCTGCTACAAGTACCTACACACCCATGCATTCATCCATTCATTCACCAAGCCTGGCTCCCCTTGTTCCTACGGTCCTCCCCTTGTTGCCACAGTCCTCCCCTTGTTTCCACGGTCCTCCCCTTGTTCCCATGGTCCTCCCCTTGTTCCCATGGTCCTCCCCATGTACTCTGCTCTGGGTATGCTGTTCTGAGGAGTTCAGCTCAGTCCACCTCCTTGTTCCCCTTAGCCTAGGACTTCAGCACTCTGCTGCTTGCTCTGGTCAGCCCAGGGCTGATCCATTCTTATCCTGTGCATCTCATCTTTGAAGGTCATTCTACAAAGGCTTCTCGGACTTCCCTCTCTAAGGAAACATCAGCGGCTGTGTCCTGAGCTGTGTGTTCCTGAGAGACCTCAGAATCGGGACTTCAGCTGTGGATGGTGGTGAGTGTCTTGCAGCACAGAGCTCCTTCATTTCCCAATGCTCTAGACAGGTCTTTTCAAAGTCCTGACATCCTCCCAGGCCTGGGGTGTGTTGGGGGATCAGAAACAAGTTCGGGAGTATTGATATCCTGGTCAACTAACTCAGGGTAGTAGTAGGAGATGTAAACAAATATCTTATGGCCTCCAGAAGGACACCTTACAGAACATAGGGACAAATGCCCTGGTCCATGCTGCTGTTAACGAACCCCAAACTGTTCTTGGCTCCTTGGTCCCTTCTCTCCCATCTCATTGCCTAGTTGCTTCTTGAGGTTACCCACATGGAAAAGCCATCTGCACCCACCCCTGCACCTGCAGCCTCGCTTCCATTCTGTTCTCATGACTTCAGAAGAAGACCCCAGGGCTCCCTTCCTGCACCATCTTCATGCTATGTGGGTGGTGCTCTCAGCACCCACAGTCAGCGCTTCACTGCTATGCCTGCTGTGGTACCCAGATTTCAAGATATTCCCTCCACATAGCCCCAGCTGGGATCCAGACCCTTTTGGAGCCTTCCTTGTCCAGGTTGTTATGTCAGAAGCTCTATGTGACAATAGACTCTACTATAGTTGCAGTGTGTGACTTATAAGGCTCTCATGAAAGCCTTTGCTTGCAAACGTGAATAGGTTCACGTAGAAAGGACCTGAAGCTTCTCATCCATTTCCAGCATCAACTGGTCAGCCCAGGGAGCCGTATCAGAGAGGATGCTCCAGCCCTGTATCATGACCTAGCACAAAAATGGTCATGGTATCACAAGAGGGCTTGATGATAGCTACCTACTACTGCGTTCCATGTTTCTGGGGCACAAAATGACGAGAAAGTGCTCATACTTAGGACTGGCCTCACCTGCCAACATGCATGTTAAAGGCACTGATCCCATTGTGTGGCTACCGCTGGCCATGTGCCAACGGCAGATGTTGCTCTGCAGAGGACAGCACGCGTGCCGCCAGAGTCATGCAAAGTGCAACGCACGCGCAGACCCTGAAGATCTGGGGTACAGTGGGGAAGCTATCTCAGCCAAGATGCAAGGCACCCCGAATCCAGTCCCCATTGCTCAGAGCTGAGAAGGGACAGACGAGACACGGGAAGAGGGCCTTAAGGGCAGGGCATCATTGTAAGGATCCCCTATGAACTTCCTCTGTCTGCATTTCCGTTCTCTCAACATCTGCTTACCATCCCCCCAGCAGCACTGTGCTCTCCCCTACTCGACCTTCCTCAGGCCAGATTCCTCACATCCCACACAAAGCTGTTAGATGCAGCTCCGTCAAATGTGTGTCGCTGTGATGGATACATCACTAACTTATCCCTCCCACGTGTCTTCCCTCCCCTTTCACTCGAAGATTAACAGAACAGGATCTAAAATCAGATGACACGCATTCAAATCATAACCCTCCATTTACAAATTTGTGTGGAAACAACATTCCTTGGCTCACCCATAAAACTACTTAAGGAATTTTGTAAGGGTTAAATATATGATAAATATATACATGGTTTTATTAAGTTGTTAAATATCCTGTATGCCCATATATGTATGCATTAGTCATGTTACCACCATAGTGCTGTGTAACAAGCCGCCCAGAAGCGGTGGCTTAGGTAACAGTATTCTTTCTGTTGACTTATGCTGGTCTTACCTGTGTTGTGATGAACCTGGCTCCACACTGTAGCTCGTGGGACTCTGCTGATTGCTTCTGCCCTCCTCGATTCAACAAGCTGCTTCGAATTGCCTTGTTCTAGCAATGGCAGAAACATAAGAGGTCACTGTTTTTCGCCTGTACGAACAGTCCACGTTAGCTAAAGTTCATCACACGGCTGAGTTCGAGGTCAAGCAGGGAAGTACTTAGCATCCTGGTGGGAAGAAGAGCCAAATCCCTTCCTCCCCAAAAAAAGGCCTGTGTGTATGGGAGGGACAAGAACTGGGACCACTACCTTCATCTGTCTCAACACGTGGAAGGCCTTAATTAGGCTGGCTGAGGTGAGATCCACCTTAAAAGCGGGCGTCACCGTTCCCTAGGCTGGTGCCCTTGGCTTCAGGAGGAGAAAACACAAAACATGAGACCATCCGTAGCTCTGTTTCCTGGCTGTGGTGCACTATGACCAGATGCCTGAAGCTTCCGCCACTGGACTTTGCCATGTGAAGGATGTTGATCTCAAACTGTGAGACATAAATAAATTCTTTCTTCCTTACATTGCTTTGGTCATTTTATCACAACAGAAAAATGCTAATATACCAATTTCTTTGTTGTTGTTGTTGGTGGTGGTGGTGGTGGTGGTGACGGCAGCGGCGGTGGCGGCAAAGTATCTCTGTGATCCTAAAGACCTTGGCATTCCTCTGCTTCATTCTATCTCACCTAAAAATCCCAACATGGTAATAGCCCCAGACTACACCCAACTCAGGCCTCAACCTACCCTTACATAGCTCCCTGGAAAATGGCTTGAGGGCCTCAGTCCCCTGTTTGTAGCTCTGACCAGAACACTGATCAGAGGACAGTCCTTGCCTAAAGTCCACTCTCCATGAGCTATGTGGCCTTGGGTGATCATCTGCTAATCTTTTGGCTTTGGCCTGGAGGAGGTACGCAGGAACCCCACTTTTGCCAAGGAAAGTCAGGGGTCAGGGTTCTAGTTTGACCGCAGATAACTCTATTTAACTGTTCCATAGTCTGGGACTTCTGGTGGAATATTACTTGATGTATAATTACTAGGCTGGTGACAGGTAGCAGGGATAGCCATAGTTGTGCTGCTGCTGCTGCTGCTGCTGCTGATGGTGATGGTGATGGTGATGATGATGCTGGTGCTCTCATTCACCACTGTGGGAATCTAAAATAGGACCCTGTAAAGTCGTACTTGGACAGTTTCTGAAAAAGCTGAGGCCAATCCTATTTACCCCAAAAGAACAAATACACGCACAACTTATATAAGAGTGCTCACAGCAACTTCACCAATAACAGCCTAACGTAGAAGCAATGGGCACGTTCCTCCTAGGGAGCCGATGAACCCGTGGGACCTTCTCTGCAAGGATTGCTGCTTACTCACAAAACGAGCCGCAAGCTACCCACATGCTCTGCAGCACAGTTGGCTCCTGTGTACACCATGACCAATGCAGCACCCGCATTGTGCGTGTTTTCATTTACAGAACATTCTGGAAAAGGCTGAGCTCCAAGGAAAGACAACAGACTGGTAGTTGCTGGCAGAGATAACCACAAGGTAGGTTGCTGGGGTGAAGGTTGTGGGAAGATGGAATTTGTCTATAACTCTGCCGGGGCTATCTGCCCAATCCCATGTTTATAACAATTCCACCAAACACAAAAGTATACCTTAATCTAAAACTTCAAAGAAAATCATCAGAGGGAAAGTTCTGTTGCTACAAAACAACAGCTGGCAAACTGTCAACATGGTGCAGAGCAGGGACGTTTCCTGAGCAGTCGTGCGGATTCCTGGGAGGCTTCAGTGCTGCCTTCCCCCACTGGGGCCACGGGTGGCTCTGGTGGCATGTGTCTGAGAGGCACTGGGCACCCTGCCTCGAGACAACCGGTCCTCCATACTGGTCTACCATGGCCTCCACTGAACAAATACTGACCCCTGCTGTCTCCATTTCTCCTCCTTCCTTCCTGCTTGCTCTCAGGGACAGAAACTTGAAGCTCCTCGCCAGGTCTGAAGGCCCTGTGGTGGAGTGTTCCGTGGGGTGCTGAGGGCACCGTCGTCCATCTGATGCTTCAGGGAGGGAGAAGCTACTGAGTGCCTTGGATCCTGAAGCTGCAACCTCTGGCCCAGGGCAGATGCAAGGCAGAGGTGGGAAGCCCAGTGGTTCCCAGGATCCTTTGCTGCCCACTTGCTGGGGATTTCAGGTTCCACTGCCCCTGCCCTCTATGTGAGGAATGGATTCTAAGGATCCACAGACCCGGCGGCCCTGCATGAGGCAGGAGGCAGACTGATGTAACTTTAGTGAAGCGGGGCTTCCTTGGACCCCAGTTTCTGTCCCTGCTAAGTGGGATACCAAGCCTACTTGTTTTTCTATCTACTCACGTGTTATTCGAGTGGGGAGCCCAGGTCCTGTAATGGTCTTGGTAGAAAGGAATGGGCCAAGCAGTTATGGTCTTCTCCATCTTCACAGGTCCTTTATTGCTAAGGAGCTAACACTCCATGGACACATGTAGGCCTAATCTGGGGAGGGCCTGGGCCTGCTCGGCCATTTATTCTGTCTCAGAATCTTCAGAGTGGGGTGGTGGAAGATGTTAACCCCAGGTGAGGGTGGAAAGTGTTGAGTGAGAGGAATTCTTGATACCCCCTCCTATCTCAGCACTCACCGAAAAGACCTTGGATGCTCACTTGGAGAAGAACATCCCCAGGGTAAGATGCAGCCCAAGAAGACAGAGTCAGCACAAAATGCCTGGGACACCACTTTTCCAAAAGTACAACCCATGTATAAGTGTGTGTGTGTGTGTGTGTGTGTGTGTGTGTGTGTGTGTGTACATGTGCATATTTCTGCCTGAATACATGCTAAGGCTCCTATGTGTCTGCTCTGGTGTGCGTATGCACTCCTGCATACATTCATCAAGCATCTGGAAGAATATAGGTAGCTGGATTCTCTACATGTGTATAGCTCCCTGGTCCACACACAAAAACAAACAAACAAACATGTACTCTACTGGTTGGACTGTGTAAGGGGTGTTGAGTGCAGGTGTGCATACATGAAAATTGGTCTGTGTGTTTTAACCCATTCCCTGCATGTGTTTTTACCAGAGTCAATCTGCCTGCCTCAGTTACACAGATGTGTTTATAGCTATTTCTGGTCCTGTCTAGCAATGCATCGTGTCTGTATGTTTTGACATCTGTAAGTGTATGCTTGAGGAAGGGCAGAATTAGTAGGGTGCTTGTCACCCCTTGATTCCTAAGGACCCTTGTCGAAGGATGTCTTGGAGGCTGAAGGCCAATTTCCAGGCGAACAGCAGCCTGTCTTCTTCTTTGGGCCAATGCAGAGCTTCTGTGGGGAACAGCAGCCCTAACCGGACAGGACAGGGCAAGGCAGGGCCCAGTCATCCACACACCTACCAGTTCCCTTCATGTGGTGGCCAGGGTCTATTTCTGTCTTGTTTGGCTTATCCTGGCCGGGTGTTCCCATCCAATGATGCCCTGTTTCTCCACCCAGCTATTTCGGCTGAGGAATGTGATGTTCTGTCTGAAGCAGAAACCCCAAAACCTCCATTATGGTTAGCTGCCTGAGGCCCCTAGCAGCCGCTTGCTTATTTAGGTTTCTCATGGTCTATGTTTGTCCACAATGACATGATGAACTTGGAAGGCAGGGGCTCTTGGGAGAGGGGAGGGCATTATCTCAGGCCTCCCCTGTCTAGAGCAGAGCCCGACATCTCCTCTAGGGGGCGCTGGCCTGCTGCTGTGCTCCATCGCCTTGGGCTCCCTGGCCATCAGTTCGACATGTTGGAGGCAGTCCTGTCCTCTCCCTTCTTGCCCGGGTGCCTTGGCTGGACCACAAATACTTGCCCTGTAGTAGTTTCCTGGAGCTCTGCTCTACACACCCAGAAAAGCATCTAGAGGTCATTAATGTACAGCATCTAGGACCAAACTGTGCAACTCAAATCTTGCTCAGCCATCCATTGGCTGGGTGACCTCGGGTGGGTTATTTGTCTTCCAGGTGTCACTATCTCCTTGACTGTGAGAGAGAAGAAAGAAAAATCTCTCTCCTAGATTGTGGGATGCGTATCTTTACACCCTGGTGTTGATCTTGCTATCAGTGGTATGTAACTGTTTAATTGACTGTATTTTCTCTCAGTGGCACATGGACTAGTGCAGGGACTGGAGAGATGGACTGGTGAGGTGCGTGTTGCACAAACGAGAGAACCTAAGCTAGACTCTCCAACACTCATAAAAACCTGGGCATGTGCTTTTAATGGAGGTGCTGAGGAGGTAGAGGCAGGGGAACCCTTGAGGCTTTCTGACCAGCTGACTCAGCAGAATCATCGAACTCTGGGTTTAATGTGAGACTCTAACTCGAAAAATTTAAATAGAAAAGGACAGTTGTTCTGGGTGGTTTTATGTTGATGTTATTCAAGCTAAAGTCATCTGAGAGAAGGGAGCCTTAATTAAGAAAATGGGCTGTAGGCAGGCCTGTAGGGCATTTTCTTAATAAGTGATTGATGGGAGAAGGTCCAGCCCATTGTGGGTGGAGCCATCCCTGGGCCAGTGGCCCTGAGCTCTATAAGACAGCAGGCTGAGCAAACCAGAGAGAGCAAGCCAGTAAGTAGCACACCTCCATGGCCTCTGCATCAGTTCCTGCCTCCAGGTTCTTGCCCTGTGTGAGATCCTGTCCTGACTTTCTTCAATGATAGACTGTGATGTGAAGATATAAGCCAAATAGATCCTTTTTTTCCCCAAGTTGATTTGGCCATGGTTTTTCATCACAACAATTGTAACCCTTGTCTAAGACAACACCCGATGTCAACCTCTGGTCTGCACTCATGTGCACACTCATGAACAAACAAATATGAACATGTTCACATATGTCCCCCACACAGAATGTGAACATATGCATATACCATACACAGGAACATGTAGACACCCCAGCTATACACATGAAAATCTACATATACCACACATGCCAGCATCCACACATATATGACATGCATGCCACCCATGCACACCCATACCACACATATGCAACCCACATTTACACCTACACACAGCACATGCTAACATAAGATAACACAGACACAAAGATACACACACTCTGTGCACATATATACACAATAGTAAAGGAGCTATCCTCCTCAGTGTTGAGGAGTCTGAGACGCGCCAGGAGGATTCTGTTAGATGGCACATTCAAATCCAGAGGCCATGAAAGGATTTCAAAGATGGCTCCACTGTCTGTTACCTACATGGCCCTTGGGCAAGTGATTTAACTTACCTGTACCTCAGTTTAGTTCCTGCCTCATTGCGTCGTTTTGAAACCAAAACAGGCAGGCTGTGCAGGGAACATCAGGGCCAACTGCGTGTCATCGTGTGTAATATGCCAGTGATAGTCCAAGAAGAATTATTTCTGACTGATGCTCCAACAACCCCAGCGCTCACCTTACCCAGACACTGCCTCCTCTGCCCTGTCTGCTTTGTGAACGTCCCAGCATCAGTGAGACCCATCATTTTTTTTTTAACTTGTGTTAGCACAGCTTGATTTCTGAGACTTGCCATCAAAAAGCTCAAACTCTGCAGTAATGCGGTAATCCCTCAGGAGTCAGCCGTCTCCCAGCAGTCATCAGTGATAGCATGCTTGCTGCTTCCTGCTGAATACCCATGTTCACCCTCTCCCAGCCAGCCCCATGCAAAGCCAGCGTTAATGGCAAGACCCTATCTCCCCATGCTAGCCCTTTATGGAAACAGGAAAGCAAGAGTCAAGATCCTTGCTGCTTGCCCTCTCTTTCTTCCCTCTCCTCCCCTCCCCTCTCCTCCCTTCCCCTCCCATTCCCTCTCCTTCCTTCCCCTCAGGACCTCAGTCCTAGCCCTGATTCTTTGACTATACTGATGTGCTACCCATTATGTCCTGAACCAGTGCAAACCCAGCCCAAGCCCTCAGACAACCAGTCTTGCCCCATCCTGCCACAGAGAGAGAGAGAGAGAGAGAGAGAGAGAGAGAGAGAGAGAGAGAGAACGGTGCCTGCCTGCCAACATTGACAAGCCCCATGTGGGCACTTGAGGCGCCTCCATGTGATGCTCTGCTGTCGAAATCGGGGCAAGGATGACTCACGGCCAAATGGCAGCACCTCCATGGTTCAGAGTCTGGTAGTTATTGGAAAATGATAGGCCCCACACTCTGCTGGTGCAAATATGTACCCCTACATGCTGTGGGGTTAACCAACAACCCACCACAAGCTGAGCTGATGACCAGGGAAGCAAACCAACAGCAATTCATAATTAAAATGTAAGAACAGCAGCAACTAGGAAGCCGGAGCCACACAAGGCAGCCTTGGTCTGGATGGATCCTGCCCAAACAGGCCCCCGACACCCCTGCCTGTGGGAACACGCCAGGCATGGCATGGCGCCCCCACTTCTCAGCCAACTGCTGAATTGAGTCTCCAGAGAGCTCCCACAATGTGCTAATTTTCATTTATAACCAGCAAATGTGAGTACCCCGGGTGAATCACAGGTTTATTAGCGAGTGTCTCTTTGTCTATAAAACGGTGTGTCATTCAAGGAAAAGAAATTTCTAGCCCAGTATGCTTCAGGGAAATTAGTCATAAGGTAGGAAACAAAAAAAGAAGAAGAAGAAGAAGAAGAAGAAGAAGAAGAAGAAGAAGAAGAAGAAGAAGAAGAAGAAGAAGAAGCCAAACTGGAGATCCAGTAATATACAGTGTGGGTCTTGGAGGCCCTGCCAAGCATGGCGGGGCAGGCTGACTCAGACTTCGAATGAGGGACTGGCTCAGAGTGTGCAGTGTGACTTCATTGGAGGAGCAGTGACTGATCAAAACAGCAGAGTTACACTCCAGAACTAACTGGGGTTGGGTCTTGCCTCTGTGCACTGTCTTCTTCCTCAACGTGTTAGTATAGAGACGCAAATGCAAGGCATGGGATGCTACCTTGGAAGTGGAGAGACTCAGGCAAAGAGGGTGATGCAAATATACAGAGGACATTGGAAGATGCTGAAAGGGCCCGAGCCTGGCATCCGACTCACCCCAGTTTAGCCAAAGTCACCACCTTTGACAGATTCTTGCATCTCCCTTCCTGGAACTAGCCTGCCCAAGTACCCCTATCACCTTCATTTAAAGGCTAGGAGTAAGCAGTCTGTAAGAGAGGGGTAGTCTGAGGGTGGAGGTGGCCATGGATCTCAGGGGTCCTTGGTCAGTTAATATTTCTGAGCTTAGAGGTCTGCACAGAGCAACCTCCCCCAAGCTTCTTGATCGCACACATTCACTCACAACAGGGCATTCCTGATGACTTGGGTGGGCTGTGAGCTTGCTGTGCCTTCTTACAGAGCTCAGCCATTCTGGTAAGTCTCCGGCCTCCAAGATATATTTCTTTCAGCCTGCCATACCCCCTAACCTCCCCATCTCTTCTGCCTGAAAACATCGACATTAACTCAGTGGAGTCAGCCTTATTTGCCCTACACCTTCAACACTACCCTAGACGTGAGCTTACCCCATCCCTGGGGTCTTTGGTGGCATCTTTCAGTCTTTGGTGGCATCTTTCACAGCATCTTAAATATCCACATTTCCCAGAGAATACTTTCAGGTGAATGGATTCTTGATATTCTAGTTTTCTGCCCTAGCATCCTTGAGGAAGAATCCTTAAAAGATGGGAGTGAATGCTTATGCCTATAATCCCAGCATTTGAGGGTCTGATGCAGGAGGATTGCCTTGAGTTACAGTACATCCTTGACTGTGTGGTGAGTTCCAGGATAGGCTTGGTTACATAGTGAGAGGATGTTCCAAACCCTTTTTACTTTTTTACTGAACCCAAAAGCCTCCAGGTTACTGCTGCCTGGTCCTCGACCATGGCCACTTCCACACCAGCCTCACCCTGCCCTCTCTTTTCTTTAGACCCTGGTCTAGTTGCTTCCCATTTTTGTCAGGCTCCATGGTGATCCTGTGTTCCATTCTTCAAAACAACTGGCAGGGGAGGTGGGCCAGATCCTGAGGGAAGTACCTCAAACAGGCTTTGGCAGCACCTCCCAGCCCTGAGCATGCACTGGCTGTCATTAGACTGGGGTGAGGGGACACTCTTGTAGAGATTATAAAGTCCACATTCTCAGGGTTGTTGGACACAGATATCCTCATATCATCTTTCAAGATCCTATGACTTCCTGAATGGACCCAGTTCTTTGCATACCAGCCCTCCCTTGCTGTGCAGCCTGCAGCCTCAGGCTCTGAGTGGCTTTAACCACGGAGGCTTCTGTCCTCAGCTCGGCTGCTCTGCCCACATCGGATGGGTGAGAAGAGCCTCTTTGTTAGCTGCTCCAAGGCATTCTAGGTCTTCCACCAACTTATTAACACCCTGTGAATAATCTTCAGGCTCTTAATCCCTCGGGCTGCAGGGGCCCCATTGGCATTATCCTGACGACTTGGCTATGTTGGTAGGCATGGTCCATCATGGCTCCCAAGTGCCTGCTCACTGCTCTGGCCACACCAGGACCTCCACCAGGGCTCAGCCAGACAACTGAGCCACTGCTCTGTGCCAACCAAGGTGACATCTTTTCCTGCAATTCGGTAAGTGAGACAGTCTCAAGTTCACCCTTATCTTCTTCAGATCCATCCACCATCGTCCATTAAAATCATGCCCCCAGGAGAATAGGGGAGGGGATAAAAGCAGCCTGCAATGTCAGTTTGCCACTTAGCATGAGTCAGAGGTGTCCATTCCTAGGTTCTCATGAGAATGAGTCTGATGTGGTCCAACGGCCACATGTTGCCTGGACACACAAGGAATTCAGCAGTAGATTTCGGAGTGTCCAGGACCGTGTCCGTGACCTCTCAGGATGTAGAGTCTGTGGGGTCCATCTATCCCCATGGCTGTAGTACTAGAGCTGGCGAGCCTTCTCAGTACTCTCAGTACGGTTGGTAATGTTGGCTCTAAGCTAGAACTGGCTGCTTCTCCCTGGAGCCTTATATCAACAGCAGGTATGAACTCCAGGGCAACCTCAGAGAGATTTTCACAGTGATTAAATGCACCAATAACTCTCACTCTCTCTTAAGGCTCATTTCCTATTGCCCTGTTATAAGGGAGAGACCTTGTCCTGGAAGGCTGCCTAACACCTTCTTTAGAGAAGGGGTGGGCGGATCCCAGGCTATCCTGGCCAAGTCAGATGGAGTCTGTGTGAGTCCTCCAGGAATTCCTCTGTCAGGAGTGCACGCCTGCCTCAGCCAGGCACCAGACACGGGGTCTGACTTCTTGCTATAGTGGATGGATTGCTCCATATGTGGGTCCCATAGGGTCCAGGGCCATCTTCATCTCTGTAGGCCCCTAAATCTGAGAGATCCTGGAGTAACAACAGGAGAGCAACCTTTCTCATGAACCCATGAGCCTCAGCTAGAGACTGGGGCTGGGCCCAGGCTGGGTTGGAAGCGGCACCTGCTCTTTCACATTGGTGATCTTCCTCTTAGTTTTAAACCTTTTACTTAGAAGCAATTTTGTAATTACAGAAAAGCTTTGAAAGACACAAATGACACCTATAGACTCTTTGTCTACTACTTGTTTTTTTTTTTGTTTTTTTTTTTTGGTTTTTCGAGACAGGGTTTCTCTGTGTAGCCCTGGCTGTCCTGGAACTCGCTCTGTAGACCTGGCTGGCCTCGAACTCAGAAATCCGCCTGCCTCTGCCTCCCAAGTGCTAGGATTAAAGGCGTGCGCCACCACCGCCCGGCTCCACTACTTGTTTTTAAGGTAAATTGTATAGGGGGATGTGGTGTTGTACATCCAATACTTGGTAGGCTGAAGATGGGGCTATCTGTGAGTTCAAGACCAACCAGGGTTCCAGAGTAAGATCCTTTCTCAATAAGAGATAGATTGATAGGATGTGTTTTACTGTGGAGCAATGGTCTTTGCATCTCCTCTCATGGCCCTTCCACAATTGTTGGTGAGCACTGACTGTCCCTGCTACAGAGTTTTACAGTTGTTACTGCTGGCAGTCTGAACTCTGGAATGACAATGGGAAGAACCATTCGTTTGTCTCCGACACATTTTGATTGGGAGCAGGTACTGGGGCTCAGGGAGATTACAAATGGTACAGCTGAGGATCCTACATGTCTGAGGAGAGGGAAGGCCACAGGATAGTCAGGGTGTATGAGGAGAGGAGGGAGCAGCACCAAGTGCACTGTCCTGCCTGGTTGACCTACCCAGGACCTCTTCCTCAGCAGCAGGCCCTCCCAGTGGGTTGCCATCTTCCCAGGGAATTGTGTGTACTCCGCGGCTCTCACACACAGCCAACTGGGTTTCCACCCTCTCACAATGTGCAGAGGCTAGTTCCAGCCTGCCATGGGTTTTTGAAAACACACACACACACACACACAGAGAGAGAGACAGAGACACAGAGACAGAGAGAGACAGAGACAGAGAGACAGAGACAGAGACAAAGACACAGAGAGAAGGGATAGAGACAAAGAGACAGAGAGAGAGACAGAGAGCAAAAGAGAAATATAAAGAAAATAGAGTGTCTTGAGACTGTAGTGTCAAAAACAGGAATGAGGACCATCCGGATGAAACACCCAAGAACATAACTCAGCATGTATTCACCAATGTTTAAGGCATTCTGGAAAACGTCAACAAACTAACCCAGAACATTAACCGGAGATGGGAGGCATCCTGTACTGCAAGCATCTGCCTGGTGCAATTCTAAGACACAAACATGGCCGGCATAAGATGAGCATCTTAGCTTCTTAGGACCCTATCCAAGGACACACAACCATTGAGGAAACTCTTGGGTGCTGTGGCAATGGGAAATCATGGTGATGTGGCAATGGGAAATCATGGTGATGTAAAGTAGTATCAATATCAGTTTCTGTAAAGGAGATATTGATCTAGATAGGAGCTCTTGGCAAGCAGAGCCTCGATTTCCCTATAATACCTGGGAAGACATCAGCCCTAAGGTCCTTAGGCAGGCTGGCTACTAAATAACAGAGACCTTCAGCCTGACAACATGGGAGAACCTTTAGCCCAAGATCAAACCTTGTCCCTACAGGGAAGTGTTGGGGTTCTCTGCTTTTCAGGCTTCACGTCTCTCCCTCAGCACCCCACACCCATGCTCCAGAGTCACCCACTGAGGTTGATGGCTTCTGCCTACTTGAGTCTATATTAATTAAAGTGCAGACTCAGATAGGAGAGCCAAGTGTCTTATTTCATAAAACAGATAGCGTGAGCGATTTTAATTTACACAGAGAGTGTGACCGGGGTCTATGCGGCAGGAAGAACCTCAGAAATTGTCTTGGTTTCTCAATCTGATAGCTCAAGACTCCGAGTTACCATAAATTCTGATAAAATGTCTTCCCGGCGGCAAAAGACAATTTTTATAAGCTTTGGAAGGGGCTAATAAAGCCATAATCTACAGTCTTCTATTATTTAAAGACCCAGCTTGAGGGATGTGATTTGTAAGGGTTTTATATATAAATAGGGAGACGTATATTAATTCTATGTCTCAATCTATCACCCTTTCTGGGAAGGAGCAGTGGTACGGCTCTGGTTGCCCATGATTGGCCTCTTATCTGGCCCAGATCTGGAAAGGTCTATGTCTAAGCCTTCCCCACAACATGCAGAGTTCTGTGCCTTCAGTGGGGTAATCAAAGTTGCTTGTGCTGGCACCCCAGCTCTCTCCAGGCCCTGAGTGACATGTCTGACAAACAGGATTCCACTGTGACAAGGCCTGGTGGTGATGAAGGTAGCTTTGTCATCTCTGACAACAGACATATGTTGGGGATTTTCATATCTCCCCCTGGCCTGGCTTCTCTAGCTCTGGGGTTACCATGCCAATGTGGTGCCAAGCATCCGATAACAACAAGCTCAAGGACAGAGCCAGGGAAGCAGCCCTCACATCTGACTCCAGCAGTCCCGGTCTCCCGCTGGGGAAGCAAAGAGGGTTTCAGATGCTGCGGGGTCTGCCTGGCTTCCTCCTTGCAACACCAAAAGCTGGGCAAATAGATTGCAAGGCAGCTAAGCAGGAAGAGTGCCCAAGTCCCCACCCACCAGCCTCCAGCCTCGCTCAAGTTAAAAGGCCAGGAGGTGACACCAAGGGAACCCTCCGTAAAGGACAGAGACTGTCTTCTAAGTTGGACACCAGTGGTCCTCTCCCTCCCTGCACCTACCTGAAGGTCTGACATCGGGAAGGGACAATGAACATGGAGGCATATGATATCATTAATGAGCTCTCCTCCCCCAGTTCACGGCTTATGACCCATAATGCAGAAGTTTCAATGGAGAGATGGAAGTGTGAAGTTTACATCTGCCTGGACCTGGTAACATATAACTGTCACCCTGATACTGGAAAGACTGGTGTGGGATCAGGAGTTGGTCAGCTTGGGCAACACAGTGAGATGAGATCTCATCTTTCCAAAAAAAAAAAACAAAAACAAAAATAAAAACAAAAATTCATGTCTGGCAGATCCCCATAGCCTCTCACGATGTCGTTAGCAAATGCTGCTTTTAGATGAAAAGACTAAGAGAAACCATAGGAAGAGAGAACTGGGGGGGGGCATTTTAATGGGCTAACTGACTGGATTCCAGGGTATGGGGGGGTGGAGAGAGCTTGTGCAGGGGGAGGGTCCTACATGTGGGAGCGGAAGCAGGAGAATCCCTGGAGACCCAGTAGAGATCTAGAACCCTCACATGGCCACTGGCTGCAAAGTCTATCCTGGGAACAGTCTCCTGTCCAGATATGCCACTCTGAACCTGAGCTCCATAGGTTAAAAACAGTCCTCTTGCTTCAGCCTCCTGAGTACTGGGATTAAAGGTGTGCATATCACACCCAGTTTCACAGTAATATTAAAAGCTTCAGGACCCAAGTGTCCAAAAGGAACTTGATGATCCATTGAGAGAGGAGAAAAAGGAATTTCTCAAGGATGGTCTAGCAGTAGCCAGATTCCCCGTGGTGTCTGAACCATCTCTCTAGCAGTTTCTATGGGTGGATCACAGTCACGTGCTCATAAGCAAACGGCTTCCCCGCCATGCCCAGAGTTTTGGGGTCATGGCCCCCCAGACCCTTGCTTCTCCACTCCCCACAGCCTTCCATTTCCATAGCCCATAGGTTTCTCCAGTCACCTGAGTCCAAGCATTCAAAACTTATCTAAGAGCATTGCCTAGATTGGTTGGCTCCCTGCACTGTGAGTGATTCAGGAGGCAAAGACTGACTTCCCAAGAATGAGCATCCAACTCCTGAAAGAACAGAAGCTGACTTCCACTTGGGGGGAAACAAGATGGTCCCCTTTGTACCCTGAGTCCACATCTGAGTGGGAGCAGCCACCTGTGTATACGGTGCTCCCCATCTCATTGGCAGCCCACCTCCCCCAGTCACAGGTTGTCACCAACATAGGGATCTTCCAGGCTACAGCCTATCTTGGAGAGAGGCTGGAGGAAGACATGATATGGATTTTCTTCTTCCAAGGACTTCATTTAGTCATGGCTACTTCCTTCAAGGCCCCATCTCTGGATACAGACTCGCAGCAGGGCTATGAAGATATCAATAGGGGAATGGGAGGTACGTGGAGGTTGACTCCATTACAGACTAGCCTGGCTCTGTCTTTCCACCCCAGGGAATTGAATGTGGGATGGAAGCCACTGGGGAGGCAGAAAGAGATAGAGAAGAAGACAGAGCTGAGGATGCTTGTCCAATCTCAGACCAAGTCAGCCAGGCTACTTTCCCCCTGCTTTGAAGCGGACCCGTCTTGGACATACTGAGTCTATCGCGGTTGCTCCCAGCAACCCCCGGCAGTTCTCACTTGGCTTGCATGGAAACTCTTAAATGGAAAGCCATCTCACTCAATATTAAATGACTGGAAGATTTCCCACAAAGATCTGGGGTTCTGGCATTTTCTGAAGTATTTGGGAATGAACTCACTGGGGTTACATGGCAATACCGGACTCTTCTCCAGCTCATCCCAGCTTTTGGTTATCTCTCTTTTGGTCTCTCCTCTGACCGTGTTTGGCCACATAGCCACCTGGCCTTCCTTCTTTACAGAAGGGGTCCTCTTTGATCCCAGATCCTCCATGAAGATAGCAGAGAAGTCACAGGAAAGCACATTCCTACGCAGCCAGGAGGTGCAGATGCCCAATACGGCTTCCAAGGGCCTTTTTCTTTATATGAGTGAATATATCCCAGATATTCACTCTCTCCCCTCTGGGATGTGAAGATGGTCCCCGAGACCCTGTCCCACCCACCATTTGGACAACGAGCACAGAAATCTTCAGGGCAGAAGAGATGGCTTCCCTGCTGGCCTCTGCCTCCCAGGCTCCCACATAGAGGCCGCTTGGGTTTATTTATTATTGAACACTTGGAATCTGTTGCTGCTTTGGGGCCCCCACCTGAAGCTGCTCCTATCAGCTGGCCTTCTGATCACTGGAGCAGCAAAATTTCCTCTCTGAGCACAGAAGGAAAGAGACTCCTTAGTGAGGTGTTGCTTTGCCATAAACAAACAAAAAAGAAAAGAAAGAAAGGAAAAGAAAAGAAAAGAAAAGAATGGAGGGAAGGAAAAATAACTTCCCAAAGTCCACTGCTCTCCTTGCCCCAGTTGCCAGCTGTCTCAGCATTTGCAGATCTGAACTGAGAAAAACTCACCATCCGGGGATGCCTGTGTCTCCGGAGTGGTGAACATGGAGGAAGTTGTTGGATATGTCCTATCTCCTGCTGTGTCCAGCTCCCTGCTGGACTACATGGGGACTCTGAGCAAGTTTAAAACTGCTCCCCAGGAACTAAAGGAGCATGCCCACCTTATTGCTGCTTTTTACGGGTTAATATGAAGACCTCAAAAATCTTAGGCTCGATTGTAGAAACTCAAGTCCCTACGACTCTATGGAAGTCATTGGCATCTCTTAGGGTGTCTTGTCACAGCCTGATGGCACTGTCATGGCTTGGATCTAGAATGAATGTCTTTTAAAGATACAAGTTGGCTTGATCAACCAGCCCAGAGAACTGCTGAGAGCTTGTAGAACTTACAAAAGATGGGACTTAGTGAGAGGAAGTTGGGTCACTGGAGTAAGCCTTGAAGGGGCATCTGGACCTGGTGGCTTCTTTTCTTCTTATTTAACAGCTTCTTTTGTTAGACCTTCTTCCACGATAGGCTCAAACCCAAAAGCAATGTAGCCAATTGGCCATGGTCTGAAACCTCCAAAGCCATGAGCCTGTAAACTTACAGGCATTTTGCTCAGTATTTTGCTCAGCTCAGGCATTTTGTCACAGTAACAGAATGTTGACCAACACGGAGTAAGAAAATTAACTTTGTATTAAGCCAAAGACATCTTAGGACTTATACTTTGGTGGTGGTGGTGGTGGTGGTGGTGGTGGTGGAGATGGTGGTGGTGGTGGGTTTTGTTTTTGGTTTTAGTAGCAGCTAGAATCAAGGTACCAGCACACAGAGGTTTTGTATGTGAACCAAGTGCTCTATGTGAAAAGGTTCTGGAAGATGAGGAGCTCAGGAAGTCTCTGGGAACCCTGAACCTATAGGGCAACCACTTTCACATTCTCTATAGACCCCAAAATGACCAAGGTGGCTGAGGTAGGGGTGCTCCATAGCTCAGCATGGCAATAGCAGCAGACCTAGGGTGCAGTGGCCGTCCCCAGAGCTCAGCCAGCAGAACACTTGTGCCTGAAGCGGTCAGCTCGCCATGGCTGTTAGAGCAGCTGTCGCTCAGCTAGCATCTGATTCCTTAACTTGTAGCCACTTTCCATTAAACGACTGAGACACATCATGCTTCTCCTGCTCTGCTGTGATTTTTCCCACTCCCAGCCCAGAGCCTTAGAAGCAGAGAGGCTGTAGGCAGAGCTCCCCAGACCACGGCCTAACTCAGCACATCTTGATACCCTTCAAGCCCAGGACCCCAATGAGCTGGACTTGTTTGTTGGAAAACCCATTTCCTCCCCTCTGCACTAGACATTGGGACCAATTGCAAGTCCTTTTCTGCAGATCTGGAGTTGTCAGCTGTTCAGGGGAAGGCAGTTTGAAGCCGGGCAAACTCTCCATTACTCTAGCCATGAAATGGGTGTATTCATACAGAGCCCACCCAGCTCAAATATAGGTTAAAAATAGTACAAAAAAACAAAACAAACAAAAAACCATGACATTGTCAGTTAAAATGCCTTCTATGTTTAAGGAATGGCCAGCTACCTGCTGTAGTCTAAATGAGTAGGGAGTTGCTTCTCAGATAACCAGATAACTAGAGGATGGCACCTTGGGGGCACTGGATCAGTGCTCTGATTATGGGATCAAGGTCTAAGGGCTGTTTTATCTTTCAGTTCCACCATCCTAAGCACACTAGCTTTGGGCGGCAGGTTTTTGCCTCCTGGTTCCAAACTGGCTTCTGGCCGTTTATCCTCACGCCTTCATCCAAGGCAGGAAGGAGAAAGGAGATTAAAGCCAAAGCTTTCTCAGAAGGAGGCTTCATCTTTGTAATTGTTTAGAGAAATCATCCCTAGCAGACCAGATGGGAGATGGATTAGCAGAAGGGAAGGGGGTCTAAGATGATGGCTTTGGATGGGCAATGGATAGTGTTTATCATAGAGCCACAGACTGAGAGGCAAGAGGAACCCAGCCCTGGCCCTCATCCTACACTGAAGGCGGCTGTGTCTTTCAGATCTGCCCCTGACTTCTCCAGGCCTCAGCAAACTAGCCTGGGGCAGAGTCAGACATTCCCAGAGGAATCTTGCCTTTGATGGAGTGACTGTAGATCACGTGACTTCTACATCACCTCTCTTTCCCACAACCTTCCTCCAGGGCTGCCCTCTTGAGTTTGAATGTTGTCCTCTTCTTTCTTTTTTTTCATTAATTTACTTTATTTAAAAGTATGCATGTGTCGTAAATGGGTGTGTGCATGTGTACATGTGTGTGATGCCTACAGAAGCCAGAGACGTCAGATCCCCTGGAGCTAGAATCACAGGCAGCTATGAGCCAGCTGATATGGATGCCGGGAACTGGACTCGGGTCCTCTGGAAGAGCATTTTGTGCTCTTGACAGCAGAGTTACCGCTCTAGTCTTCTTTCTTGAGCCTCGGTTCAAAGGCCGTTGAAAGGAAACAGTCGGCACCATTTTTGGTTTCACAATGAGATGATTGTATTGAAGCAACATCCATAGGAAAAGATTGCTTTCCCAGCTCAGGCGACTGTCCTCCACTCACCTTCCTTTCATTTGTGGGGTGTCAAGAGTAACAGCCCATGACTGTGGCATGGGTATGAGTGGTGATTTCTTAGAAATGGTTTTGGATCGTATTTTCATTTTGTACAGTTTTATAGGTGCTAATGCTTTTAAAATAATCTCATCATCTTTTGCATGTATGAATGTATTGTTGCTGTGGTGGTGGTGGCGGTGGCAGCATTGGTGGTTTCTTGACAGTATCTCACTCTATAGCTCAGGATATACATATATATATATATATATATACATATACATATACATATATATATATGTATATATATACATATACATATATATATATATACATATACATATACATATACATATATATATATATATATATATATATATGTAACCCAGATTAGCCTCAAACTTTGATCCTCCTGCCTCTGTCTCTTGAGTGCTTGGAGTATGTATACCACCACACAGACTTCAGCACATCACTTGTATTTTTCCAGTTGATTAATAATAATAATAATAATAATAAATTATCACACCTTTTTTTCTAAGAAAACCTGAATTAAAGACTGCCTGGCCCCACTCTAACCTCTCCTCCTCTTCTTCCCCCTGAGGATCAAATTCACCTCTTGCAACTTTTTCATTGGATAGACCTGTATGGAACAGTCAGTGGGAACTGTCATAGCTGGTCATGTGAACCAAGGGTGAACTGAGTTCTTAGATCAGAGCCCAGAGCTTCAGTTCTCTAGCTGGAACCTCTGGCACAGAGTCTGCTAGGAGACTTGGCATGGAGGCTAAGAGCTCTGTCTACCAGAATGGAGGCGCCAGTGAAGAATCTTTTGCTTTGATCCCATTTGAGTTTTCCCACTTCCCAGAGTCCTGTACTAAATCTTGGAGAGCCTTTAATGAATGGCAGTCAGCGTCGGGGACTTTTAAAAAGTTGCTCATATTAATTTTGCAGAAATAAAATCTAATTGAATCCCTCCTGGATTTCCCCCCATTACCTTAATGTTATGGACTTTTAACGGATGTTTTAATTAGACGTTCCTATTAATGGGAATATGGCTCAATTTTCAAGTGAGGGCCTGAGCTGCCAATATTCCCATTTGGATGTTTAATTAAGGTAAAGAAATATGAACCTGAACGAGTTGCACTGGGTTACTCCTTGGGCTCATCGGATGCTGATAGGGTCATAATAGGCCAGGTCTAGGAGGAAATGGGAGGACAGTGGGGCCTGGGACCACTGGGGAAAGCAAGTCAGGCATCCAGCCCATGGAGAGGGGGACACAGACAGGTGACAACTGTTCTGCATACTTTGCATCCTGTTCGTTTTGTCCCAGGGGTTGGGAGGGGGTTGTAGAATAGTCAGTTGACAGCTGCATCAGTTCAATGGGTTTCAGAATAACCTATTATTTCCCAGGTATGGAAAGTTTGAGCTAGACTTAATTGAACCTTTCTTTCAGACTGCACAGATTTCTGGGCTTGGCTATGTAGGGATCTGGGGTCAAGTTGCAGATCTACAAGGGCTGGCTGCGCAGTGGTGGTCTGCGAGCCACCTGAGATTACTGTGGCTTTAATCAAACTGTTACTCACCACCTTGCTATAGAGAAGAGTTTTGGGGGAAAGCCACCAGAAAATAAGCTCCACGGTCAAATGCCAGTCAAGTCATTGGCCAAAGCAAGCCATGTGACAGCTTTAAGAATACAGACTTGGACAATCAGACCACTCCTGTAATGACCCCACAGCCGCGGACTGGGTGGCAAGCAGGGGAATGTGGGGACAAAGGAGGTATTCCAGCTCTGAAACACCAAGAGAGACTCCTAGTATAAACTCCTGGAGACCACCACCCATGAATGAAGTGGTACACCCACCATGGGAGTCATTGACGAATACCCTGATTGAAGCCATCCTCTGACCCCGAGCCCCCTCCAATCACTGCCTGCCACAATTCCAGGAGTGCCAGGAGTGACCACAACTCATTCTCCACACATCTGTATTTTAGTATAGAATCTCTTGGTGTTAGATGGTTGGGAACAACTTAACAGGTTTAAGATTCTGTATAGTTGATATTGTTGTTTTTCTTAGGTGTGGGGATGTGTCGGTGTTGTATGTGGTTGGGTTGTATGTAATAGGGTGTTGTCTAGTTTATGCACAGGCAAGAGTAGGCTGTTGGGTCTTCTTCCTCTATTGCTCTCTCCCTTACTCCTTTAAGATAGAGTATCCCACTGAATCAGAAGCCCAGATCTAGAACAAAGCTAGCCAGTGAATTCCTAAGACACGTGTGTCTCCACCCGGCAACCCTGGGCCTACAGGCAAACACAGCCATGTTTGGCCTTTTACCTGGGTGTTGACAATTTGATCTCAAGTTCTCGAGTTTATACAGCAAATGCTTTTAGCCACTAAGCCATGTCTCTGGCCCCAGAATAGTAAGTCTGAACAATAATTTCACAGGAGCAAAACACAAGAATAGACCTCATGCGTCGTCAGAATGGTGCAAACCCAAACTCATGAGAGGCAAGAGGAGTGGAAGTCAGGCAAGATGGCGTCAGGAGCAGTGGTTCTCAATCTTCCTAATGCTGTGCGACCCTTTAATACAGTTACTCATGCTGCGGTGACAACCCCAACCTTAAAATTGTTTCATTGCTACTTCATAACTGTAATTTTGCTGCTGTTATGAATCATAATATAAATTATCTGATATGCAGGATATCTGGCATGTGACCCCCAAAGGGGTCATGACCCACAGGTTGAGAGGTCTAGAGATATGTTCCTTAAACTCCTTCCACATAGGATCCCTTTGCACCTGAGAAATAGTACACAACCCTATAACATATATACACAACATATAAAGTACATGAAGTAGGTGCACAAATAAAACATTTACTGTTGATTAACCATAAAGATATCTACTTTAAAACAATTTTGACACACATGGTTTTGTCCCTGAAGTAAGGCAGTGAAGAGCTTCCAGGGTACAACTCATTTCTGGAGACCAAAGCCCCTGGGTTCTGACTTTCTTTTGCAGTGTAAGAGTTTCCCGGGGCACTTCACATGGTTTCAAAACAGGCTTAGACCCATATGACACTAATGCATGAAGAATTGGGTAGCAAGCTAACCAGTCGAAGACAGGGCAAATATCCTGGGACTGCCTGAATGGATCCCGGCTGTGTGTTGACGCCAGGAAGGCGGCCTTGGTTTGTGTTGGATGCCTCACAACCCGCCGTAGTATCCGGACTGGCTTTTATTTGTCTTAACAGGATGATAGGGGAGTGTGCTGCCTGAGATGGCTTCACAAACAGCCTCTGGCCAGAGCAGGCATCCAGGGTCCTTGAGGGGCAGCCACAGGCCACAGGGACTCTGAGGGTTCCTGGAGGCCAGGCAAACTAAGCCTGGGAGGTACTGGGAGAGAGAAGGGCTGAGCTGAAGAGAGTTGGTCCATCTCTCTCTGCTGAGAGCAGCAGCCTATAAGTTAGGGCATCTTCCAACAGCAGAAAGCTGCTAGTGGAGTCGCTTCCTCCTAGGCCAGAAAAGCTGTGGATGTCTAGTGATGGCAAGGGACTCCTTGACTCTGAGGCCTAAGGACCTGCTTTCTGTTCCCAGGCACCATATCAAGATGGATGAAAGGGTGATAGACAAAAACTTGTAATTAAAGTAATCTGTGTTCTTTTAAGAGAAAAATTAGGCCTAGAACGTATAGACGCAAATGAGATGGATATTATTCATATGAACACAGACATAGGTGTGGACACAGGCAGATATGATATGGGTCTAGACATAGGCTGGAATCACTTGAAACTCAATTTGTATAGGTCAAAGGGGGTCTGGTTTTGACAATCTCACATCACACAATTACAAACACAATGTTGATACAGGTGGGGCCACCTGTGGGGTGGTGGAATCTTCACCACAGACAATTCCAGTCCTCAATCTCTTGGAATCCTAATTTTCTAACTCGTTTTAGAAATTTTTTCCTACCCTTGGGAGGAGTGGTCTGGATGGAATGACAAATTCTAGAGTTTTCCATGCTGTGTGGAAGCCAACAGAACAAGACCAACCTTCTCCCAGAAATATGTAGCCAAGAGAAATCTTGTCATAGGGACTCTCACAAAACCAAGGATGTATGGATAAAGTCACCAGTGAGTTTTCCCCACCTACCTGTGATCCACTGCCCCCCATGCTCTGACACTCTTTCTCTGACCACACTGCGATAGCTACTATACCTTAGGCTTCTGGAATACCATTCCCATATCTAAACAGACACCTATCTGTTTCCAATACTTACATCCATTACTTATAACAGACCCAGTCCAGCTACTATCCACAAGACCATTCCAATTCTGAAGCTGTCCAATGAGGGGGTGAATTCTATTATACTAACGGACTGTGAAGTCACCCCGAATACTCTTCCTTCTGGTCACCCACCTCAACTTCCGAGAGAGACGTTGTAACTTGAAAATGTCAGGAATCAAAAAGGCAAGACATGGAATACAGCTCTCATCCTAGCCCTTCTTGACATACTTGAGACAGTCATATTCGCCTACAGTTGGACCACCTAACACAAAGCCTACACTGTCTTTTCTTGTGTGTGTTTTGAAACAGAGTCTCCCTGTGTATCTCAAGCTGGTCAAATATCCCTGATCCTCTTGACTCAGCCTCAAGAGCTCTGGGATTAGAGTCATGTTTCTCCATGGCTGGCTTCACAGTCCATTAGTATAATAGCATTGAGTGTCTCATACACACACACACAGATGGGCCTGTTGTAAACAGGATTGGATGTGGCAACATGAAGCTTGGTGTCCCAAGAATGCTAGTCACACAGCACTCTGGGGTCTCTACTGCTCTTCCTTCTGATCTTGTGACTAACAGTTGGGAGCTGAAGTTCTGCTGTCCCCTTTCAGTATCTCGAAGGAGCATTAGTTCATATGATGGTCCCTTAAAAAGGTCAAAATTCAAGGGATGCTTTCAACCAAATATATCACAGACTGTATTTCCAAGCTTTGCTCTCCTGTTGGTGAAGACAAATTCTGGACACTAGAACATGACTAGAAGTGGCAAGTGTCACCTTCTGCCTGACCACAGTGCAGTCTACACGGAAGATACTCTGAGGCCTGATGAGGGCAAAGTCCGGGGTGGAAGGAGCCTCCAGCTAGGCTGACCTTAAAGACACAAGTCTCTTTTCTGACTTCCTGCTGCCCTGTGAGCCACATGAGAGTGACCAGGAAACTCCTGTGACAGACTGGTTATAGCAGGCAAGTCTGTATGCTCTCACTCACACTCCAACCCAGAAAGGAAGAACTTTGTGAAGGCAAGAAAATGACCCCAGCTGCTGCTTCCATGTTGGCCAGAGGGGTTGGGCTCCCCTATGGCTGGACTGCAGGCCAGCACAGCTCCAATAACATGGAAGAGCTTTGATTAGCAAAGAGTCTCAGCCCGAGGCAGTCCACTCGGGGACTGCTCCTTTATTGCTCCTTCAAGTAGAACCTCCAATTACATTAACAGTGAGGCTTCATCAGGGACTCGGGGATTTTGAAGTGACTTTCGGATGTTCTGGAATCTTCCCTTTAGAGTTCCCTGGGCTGAGCCTCTTTTTCCCAGAGCACTTTGGGAAGATCCTTCCCAGAGTAGAGGAGCAGATGTTGATTTGCATATATGCATGTTTCTGGGCTCTGATGAGATTAGGAGGTGCATTTTTAATCAAAGCCTCCAGCGAGGCTGGGCCCTGCGAGGCTGACTGGGGTGGGAAGAAGAAATGTCACAGTGAGGAAGGAGGGTGTGGGCCAGGGAGAAAGGGGCTCTTGAACCAAGCCTTAGTTATGAAGTCAGAGAGGGTCTGGAGGGTGTCTGTGGGTGGAGGATAGAGGCTCAGAAGTCAGGCAGGCTGTCAGTTCTAATACCCCCAACTTTCACTCCCACCCCTACCCCTGCACCCTGCTATCTAAGAAACACTGGACAAGTCCTATCCCTCCCCAGTCTCAGCTTCCTGTTTAAAATGGAGATTGATGTGTCCAACTGGACTCTCTAACTTTTCTAGGTTATTGTGGGGTTGAAAAAGAAAATGTGACATTGTACACAAGACACTGTAAGAGCCCTACTCTCCTGATGCAGGTGAGAGGAATTACCTTTTGATGGGTATAAGTAGGGTCCACCCCTCCCCGCCCTCTGGCCCCATTCCTGGAGGTAGGGCTCTACCTCTGAAGCTCTGAGTCCAATGGCTAGATGGTTTCCCCAAGATCAAGGTCCATACTTTAGAGGCAGGTAGAGGGTAGAGAGTCTAGCAACCTTCTGGTGAATGGATGGTAAGTTGTTGTTGTTGTTGTTGTTGTTGATACAAGGTTAAGAAAAGTTTCCCAGGATGAACTCTGGCCTCCTTGATGTGTCTGCTACACAAAGAGGAGGCTCTAAGAAAGATGGATTGTGTCTGTAACTATTCCTTGGCCTCATCTGTACCTCAGGGCCTTTGCCTCTCCTTACACTGTTTGCACCCCACCAACATGTGCGTCCCAGCTGAAATGTCACCTCCTTGCTGCCAACAAGACTGCAATGGCTGCTGGCCCTTTATTCCTTGACTCTAACCCAGGGTCTTAATCTTGGCCCATTGATATTTTACACTAAACAGTCTTTTGTTATAGGAGCTGTTTTGTTCACAGGGGAGGATGCACCACTGCCCATCAGGCGCCAATAGCAAAAGTCCCCCAAAGGCTATAAAACCAAATATCTCCCAGCATTGCCAATCCACCCTGGTGAATAAACATGCCCCAGTGATGAACACCTAGTCACCACACACCTTCCTTTTCTCTGTGTGACTTAGAATCACCTTAGAATATAGCTAACATATTTTCTGGCCAATGGTAAGTCAGCCATCGCCTTCACTATAGTGTAGCATGAGGTCCACGAAGGCACCAGAGGTCTGTCCTCCTCATCAGTGCCACCCAGCCCACAGTGGAACTCCCCTCCTTTGGTTAGAATCCCAGCAAAGGCCAGTAAGAAAACAAAACAGCAGCATCAGGAAGCTCTTGAGGAGAAGCCATTCTCCAATGGAAGAACATCTTTCGTCACGGGTCTACTCTAGCAGGGCATCTCTGTGGTATTCTGGATGACTACCAACCAAACTCCCTACTCTCTTGCTTCTCACCATACGGAGAATAAAAGCTCCTGGGAAGGTCATTCATGACTCCACACCTCTTTGACCTTCCTCCCATTATTTTAAGCCCTTAAAATCTAGTCTCCTGCCGCAAAGCCCTCTGGATAGTCAGTCTCCTGTCTCAGGACCTTTACACTTGCTGCTGCTATTTCTACCAGATAATGGTCACAGTTTGAGCTTTCCCCCACTGTTCTGCATCCTCAGTATCTGCAGAGACCAGCCCAGGTATTGCTTCTAAAGAGAGTGAACCGCCTCCCCCTCCTCCATGCTTTGAGCGCTCCTCACACAGACACCCAGCAGGGAACCTCTTCTCCAGCCATTCTTACCCCAGGGTCTGTCTCCCAATCAGGCAGCTACTACCCTTCCTCCATGAGACTTGATGCTTGCCAGATACCTGGCCTCATGCACATGCCTTAAGTACCCTAACCGGAGGAGGAGGAGGAGGAGGAGGAGGAGGAGGTGGAGGAGGAGGAGGAGGAAGGAGAGGGCCTGTTTAACCCTGGGTCATGTGCCACGGCCTCCGGACAGGTTTAACACTCAGAGGCTACAGTGATCTCCTCCATGCAGTTCTCCTGGTGACCTGGCCTGGCCTCCCTTCCATACCCAGGGCCAGACACTTCCCTCCCCACCATCTCCTACCCGAGGATCTCCTGAGGCTGGGTTAGACTGGGATGCCCTAGGGGCTAACAGCTTTGGCTGGCCAGTTCAAACAGCTCACAGTCAAATGGATTTCTCAGGCCAGCAGGAGAGAGACTGAGCACTGGTGAGCAGGGCAAGCCTAGGTTTGTTTATCTGCAGCCTACCTTCTCCCACTCGAGCCCTTTCCCAGGACAAATCCCCAGCCTGTTTTTCCTGGCTCTCTCCTTACAAAAACAACTTTATCTCTAAAGAGCAAATAACACCCAGCGCTCATAACAGATGCCACGAGCTGTTTCTGTTTTGATTTTTGAAAATAAAAATTCAACTGAGTTCAATAAAATTCGGAAGCCTCTTCCCTCAGTGGAAATTAAAGGAATCCAAGACGCCCGAAAAGCCAGCGACCTTCCTAATTAAAGCCTCGGCAACGGCGGGAATCCGCTTCCTACAACCAGCCTGCTCCGGCTGAGCAGAGAACAAAGCCTGCCCCATCAATATTTCATTCTCTCTTTTCTTCCGTGATAACAATGCCGAGTGTTCTGAGTGCGCCCCAAAAAAGACATGCAGAGCTATGTTAATTAGTGTTTAAATAATTGACACCCCCCAGAAGTGTGCCAAGTGGGCTGTTGGCTCTGCGTGTAATTGCCTGTGCTCATGGGCACAGCCTGTCTGTCTGTCTGTCTGTCTGTCTGTCTGTCTGTCTGTCTGTCCAATTTGGCAACTATGGGACTAGGGAAGAACTGATCTCAGTTCTCCTAAATCACCACCATGCCTGAGTTTTAAGTCATTCTTATTTTGAGTTGAAGGTTTGAGTCTATAAGATGTAGGCATTTGGGGTACACTCACGGAAGCTGCCTGATCCTAGGACCACCCGAAGCCCCAACTTTCCTCTAGACTTACTCTCTAGATGCCTCACAAGCAGGAAAGGACCTGTGTTTCTGAACACTGTGCCTGGCAACCCATCTGCAGCCATGCAGCCTGCATCTCCACAGTGCTCACATCATCACCTGCAGAAACCTCTGAGGCTCGAATCCAAATCCCAGCTCACTCCCAGATCAAGATGGCCTGCCCTGCTCACCCCTACCTACTGGAGGAGATGAGTCCCCGCTGCAAATGTCAGGCTTCCTGCCTGCAGCTTCCTGCCCTCTGCCACTCCTCCACTCCCACAGTCCCTCCCCCAGTCCACACAGGTCATTAACTGATACTGTCCCAGATGCATAGCGGCCATATGCAGTACCTGCATCCCAGGCCTTGCCTGTGTACAGATACCTTTCGGCCAGTTCTTTACTGCTCAGCATCTCCATTCTCCTGCAGGCCTCCCAGCACTTCCCAGCGCTGTTCCCTCTGTTAGGAATGCCCTTCCTTTTCTTTCCTGGAACTTCCTACAGCTCAGTGAACCCTCAGCTACAGGGACCTGGCAGTCATTAGCTCTTCCCCAGGACCGAAGCTTGCTCCTGAACTCAGTGGGAAGAGCACCAGGAAGGAAACATTGGAGGTAACTCTGGTTCCCACGTGAGATTTAGTCCACGGCAGTGTTCAGTTGCATAAGTGAACTGAGTGACAAATGGATGGGTAGATGGATAGAAAAATAATCAATGGACGAATGAATATGTTTTGGAATAATAGATGAGCAGAATAAAATATCATAGATGGATGGAATAAAAGGTGAATGTCTAAATGAAGGTGTCACCCTATGGATAATACAATGGATGGAAGGGTGGGTAGAATAATGGATTAATGAAGGATAGAAGGACGTGGTAGATGCAGATGATGCCCGGCTAGGTGGTGAAGTCAGCAAGTAGGTGATCTGACAGGTAAAAAGAGCGTCCACAGCTGAACAGACGACTTCTACCCACTACCTGTCTGATCTGACTGCCTGTAGGGTCCATCACCCCTGCCGTCCTTCTCACAGAGACGTGTCTTCTCTCCACAGGCTGAACTGAGCTTCTTGAGCGACAGGGCAGACAGACACTTCACTTGAGGACTGAAGAACCTCTCGCGTCTCTGAGATCCTGGCCAAGCCAGGATTCTCAAGTGGGAGCCTGAGAGGGAAGGGTGTCCCGCCTCCAGTCTATCTTCCTGCCCTTCTGCTCCCAGTCCCTGGAAGTCCCCCACTCTCTCCTTTGTGAGGAGATACTTTTCCCAGAGCTGGAATAAAATGCCTGTCAAGCAATTTAAGGAAGAAGGGCTTATTTTGGCTTCCAGTTTGAAGGGAAGCTTCCATCATGGCAGGGAAAGGTCTCGTCCCATCCAAGTCAAGAAGCAGAGAGTAAACAGGAAGTGAGTCTGGGTTATAACACTTCAGAGGCCGCCCCATATAACCCACTTTCTCCAGCAAGGCTTTACCTCGAAAGGTTCCGCAACCTTCTCAAACAGCACCATCCACCCGAGGCCCCCCAAGTGTTCAAGTGCACGATGCTGTGGATGACATTTCAAGTTCAAGCCTTCCCTTTCCTAGAAACATTAGCCAGACACTCATTCTGCTCACCATGACACTGCAATTATGGGTTAAAGAGAACCCTCAGACTACTGGAACCTCCGGAACAGGTCTTCTGGCTACATACATCATGGGGCTGTCTCCATGGTTATTGTCACTCCAGCCCCCACACGGAATCTTCCTCAGCCTTCCCATAATCCATCCCAGGAGGCATCAACTGAGCTTGTCTCTGTGCCTGTCCACCCCTTCCTTCCCACAGTCCAGGCTGCCACCCAGAGCATGCATTCATCCTGAGGAATACAAAAGCATTCACTTCTGGCCTCCACCCACTCCCCCCACCTCCTGCCTCCACTTCCCACCCCCAACCCCTGTGTCCAGCACTTCCCTTTCTCCTGGGCCCAGCTGTGGTTCTCTTTCTAGTGCGCAGCCTCCAGAAAGGCCTCCTTCTTGCCTCCTCTGTCTCCACCCTGAGAGCACAGTGATCTTTGTAGGTGCACCCTGAACATGCCACAGCCCTCACTGCCTCTAGGAAGGGTCCCGAGGCTAAGTGATTTGGGTTTCAAACGCCTCAGGATCTAACCCCTATCATCGTCCTGACCTCGGCCATTTCCCCTTCCGCCCACAGTGGCTTAAGCATCTGACCTTTGCAATTCTTCCCTCTTTGAAAGTTGCTGGAACATCACCTTCCTCCTCTCCACCTCCTCCTCTCTGGAACTTTCCCAGATCCTGCTCCTTGGCCAGGTCTCCATAGCGTCCTGGCTTTGCCAGTGACTGTGGAGCCCCAAAAGCCCTGGGAATCACACAGTGACCTGTTAACGTCCCATCATTTCCATAAAGGTTGTGACTTAAGCTGTCACTTGCCCATTGTCTCACAGTCCCCTGGACCAGAAGTCAGGGTACCAGCTGGCTCGGAGAGCTTCAGCTGGTGACAGTGCTTCCTGCGACTGCAGTTCTGAGATCCTGTTGTCTCTCTACCAGTCCCAGCTTCAGCTTGGAGCATCAGTACCAGCCCTGGGGTGGGGCAGAGGCCAATAGGCCCTCCTTGCCATGCAGCTCTTTTGCAGAGTCATGTCATCCTTGGAAGATCATTTCTTCGATGCCAACAGGAGACACTATCTTTCTCTACAAGAAGGTTCTGGTTACTCTTCTGAGCTCTCTCTTCCTGCGTACGCCAGGTCTACTCAGGATAATCGCCCTTTTACTGAACTTAAAAGATTCAAGACATCAATTATAACTACAATATTCCTTCTCTTTTTTCCATATACTGCAAGCTCATCCCAGAATAAAACCCATCATCTTCCCCAGGCCTGCCAGTACTCAATGGGGGGAATCTGACAGGATGGGGACACCAGGGGGCAGGAGTCCTGGAGGCTGTATTGTTACATAAAGAAATACTCAAGGTAGGTTAACTTTATAAGGCAAAGAGGCTTGCTGAGCTCAGGGTTTAGATGGTCCAATGCACAGCTGGCATCAACTTGACTCTGGTGACCACTCTCTTGGCTGTTGCATCATGGCAGGAGTATGTGTGGTAGAGAGATTCATCATAAACAGGAAGCAAGAGAGACCAGGTCCCCCAGACCTGCTGAGGTCCTCTACTTGGCCCCATGTTTTAAAGGTCTGATACTCTTAATAGCACCAAACCTGAGGACAAACAAGCCTTGGGGGACAAACGATACCTAGGTTATAGTAAAGCCTGTCTTAGAGCCCTGACTGTCCTGCCTCCAAAGGGGCTATTTGCAGCCTCTGATATATAGAACATATGTGAACCTGTTCAGTGGTTCTTTATCATATACAAGTGAGTGAGTGAGTGAGTGAATGAGTGAGTGAATGAGTAAGTTAATGGGTGAGTTAATGAGTGAGTTAATGAGTAAGTGGATGAGTGAATGAATGAATGAGTGAGTGAGTAAGTGAATAAATGAGTGAGTGAGTGAGTGAGTGGATGAATGGATGAATGAATCAGCCTAATGGCTGCCCACTGCTATGAGGGGAGGAATGGAATAGGGTTAGATGAGTCGGAAGCTGCTTCCAGGAGTCACCCTGGGGTATCACTGCTGTCAACTCCTGCTGTAACTCTGGGACCACCACACTGAACAGTGCTGGGGGCACTGGCAGATGGATCTCAAATGCAAACCCCACAAGTTTCAAAGGCTACCTCCAACAAGAGATGTTGCCTTCCTACATCACAAGTCAACTTTGCTCTTTTCTTTTTGCCCCACACTGGCCTGTGGTGTCCTGAGAGACCTAGTAGAGGCTCCCTGGAGACACTGTGACCTTGTCAGGAGTCATGGATAGGCGTGTGCAGTGAGCTGCACAGAGTCGCTGGCTGAGAGGCCTATGGCATCCTTTATTTATTTGCATTGAAATATTTATTGAGACGGGAGGCATCTATAATAGATACTCCAGCCAGTCGCCGGACCCAAGGGGTTATCTGGGTGCCTGTGCTCCCAGGCGTCCTGCTTACTGAGAACAGCTCACCTGGAAAACACTTCTCACCAGGGCTGCTCTGTGGAATACAACTCAGTTTCTGTCCTACAGAAGAGATGGAGTGTCAGGAGAGCTCTGGGAAGAGACTTGCTTGTTGAGCACCTACTGTGTGCTAGATCTTTTTGTTCATATTGTCTCCTTTAATTCTCAAAACAACACTGTGGTGCAATAGTGATGATTGTGCATCCTGCACAGACGAAGAAGGCTCAGAGAGGTTAAGCAATTTGCCAAAGGTCACAGAGTTCCTTAATCTATGGTCTCAGGCGCTTTTCACTATATAGTGCTTCCTATAACTGGAACTGGGAAATTGATGTGAATCTCTACACTGAACTAAATGTGAGCATGGAAGGACAGACATGAGACCTGGGAGAGAAGACAAGAGATGAGACTTATCAGCTCCTAAGGCTAGAGAAGCCACTGATTCTATGTACACCAAGACTCTCACTAAGGTGAGTGTTTACAGGCTGACTCTGGAAAGCAAGGTTCAGTAGACGTTTTGCTCAGAGCCCTCCATATTCTCCGTGTCTTCTTTCAGGAAGAAGCTGCCCATGCTAACATGTCCTCAACACTCCCAACTTAGAGAAGAAGCTCTGCCCCAGAGGGAGGAGGCCTCGCTAGTACTAAATCCAAGAATGTTTAAGGCACACCAGCAACATCACCCTGTCAATTACTGCCTTGCTGCAATGTGCCTGGGGCCCAGAAGTGGCCTGAAGACTGAAGCAATGCCCTATAGGAGGGACTGGGTTGCCCAAGGCCAGACCCAGGGCCAGACTTTGCCACTTTTAGGAGACCGGCCCTCAGGTCGGAATGCAGATTGGCCCACACTGTCTGACGTCAGTATGGAGAATCATTTACCTAATGAATGTGAAATTGAGTGTTTCCTGCTTGTTTGTTTTTCATTTACGTCTCTTTTGTTCATCATGTGCAAACCTTCAGCCTCTTTACACCGGTGATTACTTTGACATTGAATTTCAAAAATGCCTTCACTCTCTCAGGTGCTTGGCATTGTTCTGTGGATTCTAGAATGAATTGCAATTAAACTGATTGATCAGTTTGGACAGAACTGACGTCTTAACAATATTGAACCTTCTAATCCATGAACACGGTACACCCTACAGCTATCCTACAGTTCTCGATGTTTTACTTTTTTGAGTGAAAAGATCTTGCATACTACTTTTTAGATTTGCATTTAAACATTTTAAGTTTTTGGCAAATGATGTATTTTGTCTCAGATCTCAATTTTTCATTTGTAAGATTTTAATTGCTTTTGAGCATTGATCCTAAATTCTGTGACCTTGTTACCATGGCTGATAATTCCTGTATACTCTTTCATATACTGCTGGCATTTTTATATATAGACAATCATGTCATTTTTCCAATAAAGAATTCAGTTTCTTCCTTTTCAATCTGGATGCTTTTTAGTTTGTTTCTCTCTCTCTCTCTCTCTCTCTCTCTCTCTCTCTCTCTCTCTCTCTCTCTCTCTCTCAAGTTATCACACTGGATAGACCGCTCTACAACAACATTAAGTCCAATGTGGAATGTGGATATACTTTCTGGTCTTAAGAACCGAACAATCACTATTTTATCATTATGTTAGAAGGATCAGATGTGCTGTCTCTGTGACTCAAGGTGACTGCTGCCAAACCTAAAGACATGAGTTCTATCCCCAGAACTCACATTGTGGAACTTGTACTCTTACAAGTTGTCCTGTGACAGACACACACACACACACACACACACACACACACACACACATTGTGGCACATGCAATATTCCCACACAAATAAGGGAGAAAGGGAGGGAAGGAGGGAGAGAGGGAGGGGAGGAAGGAGGAAGAATCTTTAAAGCATTAGTTCGGGTATCTCAGGGCAAGGGTAGAAAGATGTCTTAGTGGTTAAGAACACCTCTTCTTTTGGAGGACTTAGGTTCAGATCTCAGCACGCACAGGGTGGTTCACAACCACTCATAATTCCAGCTCCAAGGGATCTGATATCATCTTCCAACCATGATGAGCACCAGGTATGCATGTGTTACATAGATAATACACATAGGTAAAACATCCATACATAATAAAATAAATATAAAGAAAATGTAAAGATCCAAAAAGAAGATGAAAAGAAAAGAAAAGAACCTGTTATCCACAGATTTTCAAGGATACTCTTCATCAATTTGAGAATGTTTTCTTTTATTCAAAATTTGTGCTGTGTGTTTGTGTATGTATATGTCTGTATATGTGTGTGTATGTGCATATGCATGTGTATATGCATGTATGTGTATATGGGTATGTATGTGTATGCATGTGTATATATATGTGTATATAGATGTGTGTATGCACATATATGTATATGTGTGTCTGTGTATGTGCATGTATGTATATATGTGTGTGTAGATGTGTGTATGTATGTATATGTGTATATATGTATGTATGTGTGTATATGTATGTGTGTGCATGAGTGTGTGCATGTGTGTGTGTGTGTGTGTGTGTATGTGTGTGTGTAAGTTAGGATGAGGGTATGATTTTTAGTACCTTCCATGTATCTACTGAAATATCCATGTAAAATTCCTGTTAACATAGTGAGCTCGCCTAGGTTAGGGCATAGGTGTTGAGTCTGCTTTACCCGGGACAAACTTCTTGATAACCAAGTACAAGCTTCATTGTTTATGCACTCTGTTGCTATTTATTTCCACTTTAAGTTTTATTATTCAAGGTTTTTCCTTCTTCTTTTGTGTATACTTTGTTATTTTGATTATTTTCCAAGTCCTTAACTTGGAAACTGAGTCATTGATTACAGGCCACTATCCCTTTTGTGATGATTTCCTTGTATACATACAGTTTTAGATATAACATATATTTTTCTCTTTATTTAAATTCACTTAAAATTTTAATTTTCTTTGATTTCTTCCGTAACAGTTTATTATTTAGGCTCCAAATATTATGTGTTTTCGGTAATTTTTGCACTATTGAGTTTTAATAAAAATTCTGTGAAATCAGAGAGCATAATTTGCACTTCTTAAGTGTACCGACACTTGTTTGATGGTCCAGAAGTAGTCTAACTTGCTAAATGTTACAGAGTGTACCTAGTATGGTTGGATGGGGCATCCTATAAAAATGTCTGTTAAGTTCACCATTACAGCTGGTCCATTTCCTGGAGCCTTACTGATTTTCTTTCTTATCCACTGTGGAGAAATGGGCATTGATATTTCCAAATCTGATTATAGATTTGCCCACTTCTGCTTGCAGTTCAATCCATTTTTACTTCAGCTCCGTTATTAAGTGCATTTGTGTTAAAAGCTATTGGATGCTTTGGAGAGCCGGATCTATTATTATGAAAGGAGCTGCTTTGTCTCTGGCAGTATTTGCATCAAAGCAGCATTTAGTCAGAGGCAAATAATTAATATTACAAAGACAAGACCCTCATGCATGGCTTATCTGGTACCCCCAGGAACTACGGGTTTTTCCAATCTCTCTGATAAGGATGAATATGCCTCCTTGCCAGCCCTAGGTGCCTTTCAGAGAACATTTGCTCTTATCTTTCTGGGTGGCTCTCTCCTGCCTCATCAAGTTTACTGATTGACAGTATGTGTGAAGGGTGGAGGCCCTTCTACAATTCTGCATGCAGGCTCCTTTCTCCCTCACTCTTCCTGCACCCCAGTTCTCTAAGCTGCCTGGGCTTTTCTGCCCATCTACCACCTCAGGGATCCACTGGATAGCTGTCTGTCCCATGACTCAGAACCACCAAAGGCATGAGAGATCTAGGTGATTCCTCTCAAAATTATCATGTCTACTTAGTCCACTTCTGTCATTGTTTCGGTTGGAGCTTAAACTCAGCTCCTGTGATTCCATTTGGGGCGGGAAAAAAAGTCTTTGGATATATTTGTAATGTGTTCATTTTTAGGAACTTCTCCCTTCCCCAATACTCCCAAGACTGATTTAGCTAAAAGAACCAAGCTGTCCACATTCTGCCTTGTCTGCTCACAGCCGAGTCCCCTGAATGCTGAGATGGAAGGACCTCCCTTCTCATATTCCAGTTGCCAGAGGAGTACATAGTAGACACTGTAGAAGGTTGGCTGCCTTGTCTAATTTTGCTCTTTCCGTCTAGGCCTTCACCGACAAGAAAAAGGAAGGTCAAAATTGTCTGGAGGAGGTGGTAACCCAGACCTGAGCCCTGTCAGTGGCTAAGGCTGTTCTGGAGTACCTCACACAGCACTAGCGTGTGGTAGAGACTCTAAGGCTGTCCCTCTCCACATCTTCTCAGTGTATCATTAATTCGAGATTAGGGTGAGTAGAAGAAAAGTTGTAAAACTGTGAATTAAGAGCAAGGATTATGGTCCTGGTTACCGCAAGTGTTCTGTGTAAGTGAAAGCAAAACCCTTTCTCCTGAGATTCCCCGGCCATGTAACTGTAACAGAGGCATGACCCAGATGACTGCAAATGTGTTTTCTAACTTTCCAAGGTCACGTAGTGACTGAGCCACTAACTCATCAGAATGTGAGAAATAGCTGTGGACTTCTAGACTCAGACAACACCTGGGCAATCATTTAGCTCTAAGAGGGGACAGACATGTCCTTTGGGCTCATCCACAGAACCAATGGACGAGAGCATCTGGAAACAGGCTTCATACGAGGATGGTAGGTTGGAGAAGGATGAAATTCCACTGGGAAGTGACTTGGAGGCTGAATAGACCTGGGAGATAGCAGAGGCTGAGCTCCTACAGCAATGGAGGCAGGAGCAGCTCTAAGGGCACAGGTGGGGGTGGGGGAGACAGCAAAAGGAAAGCAACCATGTGTTTCACTTTGCAAATGACCCATGCAACGTGACTGAGAACAAAGATCTTGTCTTCTAATTAGAACTGTGGTCCCTAGTTCCCCGAGTATTGCCTGAGTGCTATAGGACTTCTCTAAGCATCCAAGGTGAACCCTTTCAACAAAGCTGTGGGTCTGGCCATGGTATGCTTCATGCTCGAGACAGAGCTGCCCACACAGGCAGGTGTGTGTCTGGTGACTTGCTGGGAGACATAAAGAGGTCTATTCACCCACTTTAGGTGAGGCACTTACAGACCAAAGAAAGGATTTTGTCCAGGTCCGGTTTGTTGAGAGTCATTTACAGGAGGAGCACTGGGGACTCAAGGTCAGCTCGGCCACAACAAAATTCCTCGGGTTCCATACAGCCACTTGCACCAGCCATATTACTGAAGAACCCACCCCAGTCGTCCATCTCTTCTATAGCCGTGGATGGGATGGAGGGAGAATGATCTGAATCTCCTCTCTCCGGGAGGGAGCATTCGAGGTCTCCAGCTTCGTGAATCCATGAAGCTGTGTGTAATCACAGCTCTGCTGATTCAATATGGTCGCAGTTATACCAGCCCAAAGAACCCCATTGCACAAAGGTCCTTCTGAGCCTCCAGCTCAGAGTGGTCCTTTTTTTTCCATTGCTTCTACACTGAGCGAATGAATCTGGCTCTGCCCCTGCTACGGTCCCCACTGTCCAGTCCCCATCCTACGAGGACAGATGAACAGTCATTGCGGGGCTCATCTCCATCAGGTGCTGTGAAAGGGAGATGTGGGACTGCACTACCTTCTCTGTGACAGAGAAGCCCTTCAGGTAAGTGGAGAGATTTGCTCACGTTCTAGGGGTCTGTTTCCAGACTTCCCATCCCATCCTAGGAGTCCTGCCTTGAACACAGCTTGGACCACACTTCAATACACAAAAGCCTTGTTAACTTGATGTCTTGTCATCCCAGAGGAACCCCTCAGGAAATGTCCCAAATGGGCACCTTCCTCTATCGCCAGCAATTTTGGACAACCCCACCCCCACCCCCGCACCCCTGCCCACAACCAAGGTCATCGAGTGAATTTCAGGCCTTGCTAGCTCTGTCTCCTGTCCTTGTTCGCAAGTTGTTGCCTCTGAATGGTTTGAAGACTAAAGACTGGCATACAGTAGGCACCCACACACACACAAATGCTTTCTCTTTTTTTGCTGGTAGTCCAGAGGGAACCCCTCTTCGCTGTCACTGGGAGAGTCCCCGGGAAGAGCCAGCCCGTTCCCTGCTCGGATCAGCCTAGCGCGTTTGAAAACTTCCAAGGCAGGAAAACTTTGTGGTCGCGGGAAGGCTGCGCCTCGCCACCGGCTTGAAAGGCCCCGCGCGGTCCCCCGCGACCGCAGCGCGCTGCCTAGCGTCGCCCGCAGGAGCGGCGGGAGCCGGGCGCCGTGCTAATGGGGCCGGCGGCGGAGCCGGGGACGCCATGAAAGGCGCGCGCGCAAACGCGGGCTCTTGTTGCGGGAAGAAGGGCCAAGCCTGGCTTTCCGCAGCCGCTTTGAGAGCAGCAGCGCTGGGATTTCATGGCACGGCTTCGGCGGGAAAATCAATCAGCGGGGCTGCCGTTTGGAGAGGCAGCAAGAAAGGCCACTAACGAGGCCAGATTGTAACAGTTCTGCGAGCAGCCACAGTGCTCACCTTACACGGCGGCCGCGCGCTGGTAAATAATAAATCACAGCGGCCGGCGGGCGGCGGCGGCGCGGGCAGCCCGCGCGTTTGACTGCAAAGCAACGGGCGCATCAATTATTCACCGCGCCAGATAAAACGCGGCTGCGGCCGGCGAGCAGGTGCCCGCGCCCAAAGCGGCCTTTTGATGGCCGCGGGCCGGGCCCTACCGGGCGGCGGCGGAACTGAGGACGCGCAGGGCGCTGCGGGATCGGGGCCGTGCGCTCCCGTGGCGCGCTTTGCACAATCCCGGGCTGGGAGCAATTACAGCTGGGCCACGGGGTTTGGGAGAGGGGATTCGGGTGCACGCGCCCGGGAGCGCCTCCCATGCCCAAGGTGGTGAAGTGTGTGAGCAAGCTTGTTGAGAAGCTGGCCTAGGCATTTGTGCGTGCATGCCTATGGGAGTGAGTGCCTGTCGGTTGCACAGGCACAATGGTTGTGTTTTGGGTGTCAGACAGTGGCCTCGTGACTATAAACTCTGGTATCAATGAGGAGTGTACATACGGGCTGTGTCCATCCATTTTTCTATGGGAGATGTGTGTGCCAGGGTACAGATGAATATACTTGGTAACTTCCCTTCTTTCCCGTGCATTACTGTATGGGACATTCGTTCATGCATGGTCAGGGAGCTGGGTGTATGTGGCCACATATTTGTGTCCCTGTGAGCTCATATGTGGTATGCATGTGGATAGCAAACATGTAATTTTATCTTCAGATACGCATGTGGACACACTCTGAGTGTCTGCATACAGGTGATGTGTTTATGCATACGTACAGAGCATGTGTGTCCACACGGTGTGTGCAATGGACGCATGAAGGCCATAGCTGTCCAAATGTGGATATGCGTGCGAATAGATGTGGTTATGCATATGTGTGTGCACAGCCAAGCATGTGTAGGCATACATCCGTGACTTTGAAGTCTGAACACCACGGGTATGCATATGTATGTTTGGGTAATTATGCATTCATGTGCAAAGAAATAAACAAAGGAGGGGATTGGAATTATTAAAACTCAAGCTCTCGAGGTAAAGCCTGTAGGCCCAGGGCTCAGAGCTCTGCATATGGGGTCTCCTGAGGGCTGGTGCTTGCCCAGTGGAGGCACTGCATGAGGCAAGGAATGTAGCACTCAGAGGGTACTGCATCTGAAGTAGGTAGTTCTGAGAGAGAACAGGGGGAGCAGGGGGGTGTTATTCTACAAGAATCTGGAAAAACTGCAAACCAGGTTCAGTCTCTGCTGCCCAAGGGGAGCAACAATGACATTCAGCTTTTCTGTGAGTCTGTCTTCAGGAGTGGGTGTGCGGCTAAGGGACCCACACGTTACCTTCAGCAGAGCACCCTGACAGCAACCAGCAATGGAGGATACCTGCCGTGTTTTTTTTTTTTTTAGCTTTTCCACGGAGGATCAAAACAACCGAGTGTCTACCCAGCTTGGAGCTATTTGCAGATATAAAAACAGGAGCCCTTCTCTTCCCCTAGAAACAAAATTCGTTCCTGCCTAACAGTGTGTGTATCACCAGAGATTGTGAGCATGCTCACTGCAGGGACGGTGGTTTTTCCCCCAGAGGAGTCCCTGCAGTAGGTAGCACAGAGAGGGAGGCACTCTCTGAGGCTGGAAGGTGACAGACCCACCACTCAGGAAGCAGCCAGGGCTCCCGGTCCCGTGTGTTTTGTGAAGAATTGCAGACTGGGAGTTCTCAGATTTGTCACTGATCAGAGGACCTGCCCACCTCCAGTAAGAGCCTGGAGGAGTGTGTACACGATACCTTCCTTACTGCTGTGGTGGAAAGAACTGCCAGAGGCAACTTAAAGGAGAAGGGGTTGACTTTGGCTCACAGGTTGAAGCTATGATCTGAATTGATACAAAAGTGCAGCCTTGGGGACCCTGAGTGTTAGCTTACAAGGACAGCGTTGCTCCTTCCCCTACCTCATGGGTAGTTCTTGTTGGCAGTTCCCGCTGTGATCCCAAGGGCTCTGGTTCAGAATGGATTTGGGAAGTGACAATCTCATAACATGATCGGTCTAGGCCTTGCAGAAGGGATATATAACAATGTCAATCTCTTCACAGAGTCTGACAAGGACATCATGTCTCAGAGCCAGGCCACAGAAATAAAACGGACCCACAGAACCTGGAAAAGTCACCCCTTGTCAGTTCCCATCTCAGGCTCCTCAGGATGTAGGATCAGGTCTGGCTGCAATGTTGTGGGGAGACAAAAATGAACTTCCCCAGAAAGGGCACCAGATAGGGCATAGGTCAGAGTTTAACTTGACAAGCTGGTGAGTTTATTGTGGTTAGTTACAGAACCATGGGAATCTCAGAAAAGCCCCCCACAACACACACACACATTTGGTGTTGACTCAAAAAAGCAGCAAACTGGAGCTATTAGCACAACTTACAGGCAGCTTGGCAAGCCAGAATATCTCTTCTCTCATACCATCCTTAGGGTTTATATAACCTGGGCACTGAAGACCTTTGTGAGTTTTGAAAGTTTCAGGAACTTGTGTACTGTTTACTTCCTGAATGTCTTTAAGCCTCCTTCCAGGAGTGAATGTTCCAGTTTAGATGGAATTGAATATAACATGCACACACCAAGATGACTGTTTTCTGAGAGATACTTTAGGGCTGCCCTGCTTACTGTCATGGAAGAGGCATCTGGAGATGGAATACCACGCATCTGCAAAGCTGCCCAAATACAGTTGTACAACTTGGGCACTGCCAAGAAGCCTCCCTTCCAGGGGGAAGTAGGAACCAAAATCTATCTTGAATACAGTGGGGTGTGGCAGGATCTCGTGGCACTCTTGAGGCTGAAGCAGTGAGATCACAAGTCAGGCAGCGAGCTAGTCTACACAGCGAGACCCTGGAGAGAAAGAGACTGGGAGAAGGGAGAAGAGGGGTCTGGATGTGCTAGAAAGACTGTGAGTACTAGTCCCTGCCCTCGGTAGCCATCCAGGCCCACAAAACGAAGGAAGTTGCCTGCATGACTCCAGTGTAGTCAAGCTGCCGAGATGTGACCAAGAGTGACTCAGAACTGTTACCTGGTTCTGAGCCTGTGCCTTAGACTCTTAGCCAGCCTATAGCTCCAAGATCCAGAAAGAGAGGGAGCTCAGGCCTCCGGAATTCGGAAACGGCCTACTTCAGATGACCGTGGACTCCATGAAGGAGAAAGACTCGACTCTCTGGTACTCAGTCAGGCCTAGTGCTCGAGCCCAGCCACCTAAACGTCCCTTTGACTAAGTAGTCCAGCTTCTCAGTCCTTGACTTCTGCCTTGTGTAAATCAGGGATAATCCAAACTTCTCCATGAGGTCCTTGAAGACTAAAGTGAGGTGACAGCTGAAGAGGCCATCGCCATATGGGAACTGTTCCAGGCTCACTGGAATCTCGAACTGATGTGGGAGCATCAGTAGCCCCGTCCTTAAACTGAGAAACGGGAGCTTACAGAGGAGAAGTAATTAGTCAAAGTCAAGAGGTGGAGGGGTAGGTCCAACGCAGGCAGCTCCCAGCAAGAACCTGTCTCACGTAGGAGCACAGGGAGGAGCTGGCTTGGTGGTGCACACCTGTGATCCCTGCACTCAGGGGACTAGTGAGTGTGAGGCCAACATGGGCAACATGGGAGATCCTGTGCTAGAAACTCCACAGCAGAAACTCAAAGAAACTCCACAGCCAAGAACGGCAAAGCAACCATGTGACTGTACTCAAGAACAATTCAGGGTTAGGGCCAGCCAGGTCAACACCGGTGCTAGGACTGGAAATCCATCCTCAGCGCAATGCTCATTTTTCCTGATCCAGCCTCTGGTCTGCAGGGGCCCCAGGTCTGATGCTCTGTTCACAGCCCTGCAAGAGGCAGCTGTCCATTGCGGGTGACATTAGTTAGCACAAACCTGGCCCAGCTGCTATGCGTGTCCAGCCATTTCATCTGCTCATGGACAGAAAAAGAGCCTTTGGAGAGAGCTGGTGAGATCTGAGGTAAAGAACCATCCTCTCCTTCTGTTTGCAGATAAAACAATGAGAAGCTCTGTGGCTTCCTTTCTAAAGGAGCCCTTCCATGAGTGTTGAACACCAGAGAGTAGCCTGTGGCTGGCCAGCCAGCCTCTTGGGAATCTGGGACTGGTGTGATTACAGGGCCTTGGGCTCCAAGTGCTAATCAAAAATAAAGTATCGGGGCCTGGGGAACCGACACCCCATATCTCTGGCCAGCTACACAACAGACCATTGACCTCTGTAAGGTTCTTGACCCAGTCAAAAGGATAGGCTCTGTGGTGCAGACCCTCCAGGCTGTGTGCCAAGCTGTGTTATCTCACGGCTTAAGAAGTGTCCTATTGTTCAGTGACAGCTGGGTTCTATCACAGCATGTTGTGTGACTTTTGACAAGTGACTTGAGTTCTCTGTGCCTCACTGTTCTAATGTGTGATCTGGTGATGAGACTCTCTACCAGTTTGTTACAAGGTGTAGATGTAGCATTCTGTGTTCGGTATCTGGGTCAGTCGATGATATGGAGGGAATACTAATATCTACCAGCCGGGGCTGGAGAGATGGCTCAGTGGTTAAGAGCACCATCTTCTCTTCTAGAGGTCCTGAGTTCAATTCCCAGCACCCACATGGTGGCTCACAACCATCTGTAATGGAATCTGATGCCTTCTTCTGGTGTGTCTGAAGACAGCGACAGTGTACGTACATAAAAATAAATCTTTAAAAAATATTTAAAAAAAAAAAAAGCCGGGCGGTGGTGGCGCACGCCTTTAATCCCAGCGCTTAGGAGGCAGAGGCAGGCGGATTTCTGAGTTCGAGGCCAGCCTGGTCTACAGAGTGAGTTCCAGGATAGCCAGGGCTACACAGAGAAACCCTGCCTCGAAAACCCCAAAAAAAAAAAAATCTACCAGCCACTCTTTGGTGTTATGTAGTCACTCTCAACAGTGGGGGTGACAAACCTTTCTGCTGAAGTGACTCTTTCATAGCACTGGGTCTAGACAGTCACTGTGGACCCCAGGAAAAAAGAACAGACTTAGACTGTGGGATTTGGAATTTAGAATCATTGTTTCAGGGGGTGATTAAGTGTGGCTTCCTAGAGCTCTGTTACTGTTACACAAGTGGGATTGATTAATGATGTCTGCCACAGGCTTGAGTTGGGGAAAGAAGGCTTGTCTGACTTTTCCCAAGTCTGGCTGAGACAAGACAGAGGCAAGTGATTGGCTGGGGAAGGAACCCAAGAAGTCAGTGAGGAGATGACACAGGAAGTCAGAAGAGCATCCCTGGAGTGCAAGGGTCCCTGCAGGAGTACCGGTGGCATGTCCTCTGGGGACCTAGCAGTTTATGTGTGCAATCATATATGTGTGTTTGGGGTGTGTTTGTTTGTTTATTTGTTTGTTTTGTTTTTAAATATTCATTTATTTTATGTATGAGTCCTCTATCTGCATGTGCACCTGCCTGCCAGAAGAGGGCATCAGATCTCATTACAGATGGTTGTGAGCCACCATGTGGTTGCCAGGAATTGAACTCAGGACCTCTGGAAGAGCTCTTAACCGCTGAGGAATCTCTCCAGCCCTAGGGTGTGGTATTTTATCAGTAAATCTCTTCATATATGTGGAGGCAGTTATCTGGCATTAACACTCAGCAAAATGTGGTGTGAGCCTGTGCTCACAGCCAGACACTTGCCCTGGAGCAGATAGGTGTTTAACCAAGGAGCAAAAAGTCCAAAGTAAAAAGGAGGGGGGTTGCCTCAGTGCCAGCCTCTCTTGCTCCTGGATGCCTGTCCTCCGAGTGTTCTCTTCCTTGTTTCCTTGTTTCCCTTTCATCAGGTTCTGAGGTCCTGATACTTGCTGCACACGAGGACCTAGACTCTAGGGCCCGGCAGGACCCGCTCTGTCCTTCCGGTCCTCAGGCACCTTTGCTTCCCAGGGGTGGCTGGACACCCAGGGCAGCTCATAAATGGTGGCAAGTGGCTCCTTTCCTGTGTTTTCCTCTCTAACAGCAGCACCCAGGGGCTGAGCTGCTGCCAATTAGTTCAGAGTCTTATCCCAAAGCAGGGACTGTGCAGAATCAAGACACCTTGGAAAAAGTAAACTTATTAAGTGGAGGAGGATCTTAAAGCCTATGAAATTTACAAAAACCCCTCTCCTGGTAACATTAATCACAGGCCACAGCCTTGATCTTTAATTCACGGGCTGAAGCAGGGGGGCAGGGGGTTGGGTGGGTGGTGGGTGGGAAAGGAGGAGTGCTCTCCCTTTGGACAGAGGGAGGGAGGTGGAGCTTCTCTTCCTAATAATTTACTTAAATTGAATTTTATATGGGAAGTTAATTTTCTGAATTTTAACCAAGACATTACAGAAGAAGTAAGAACTCACCCTAGATAACCCTGTTCTTGAGTCTGCCCACTACGGTCTTCTTAGGCTGAGGGATCCTGTTTGGTGGGCTGGGCCATGGAGAGGGTCTAGGGATGGTAATCCCTGACTGTATGTGAAGGTTGTATGCTCCTTGGTTGAGACTCGATATGTATCAAGTCATACAATGGAGATGCTTGACACCTCACAGATGAGTAATCTCAACACCCACAAGATAGAGAGAAGGTAACTGGACCCTCAATTTGAGTTCAAGGTCTCTATGGGCTGGTTGGCTGGCGTTGGGTCTCCTTTGATGCCATGTGCTTTTCCAATTTTGTGCAATGCTGTCACACTGCAGTCCCTTCACATTGTAGGACATGTGGTAGCTTTCACCATCTGTACTGAACAAATGCCTGTAAGACCCTTCTCCTCACCAGGGTCTCATAGGATAAATTCAGTGATTTAACCAGAAATTACCCTAAGAACAGAAGGTCCCACTTTTTCCAGGGGAGGGAGCTGGATAGGCCATGGGCACCAATGGTTGGGAATTTGAGGACTATTGGAATTCTACTTACAGCCATAGAGTGGCTGGACCTACCTGATCCTGTACTATGTTTGGGGATGTAGACAAGCTATTCTGGGATGTTTGATCTGTGTTCATCTCTGGAAAAGAGGTTGGCAATCTAAATCTTGCTGACTTATAAGGAAAAGGAGCAACACAGGAAGTGTGCCCAGGGAGGGGAGGGGGGATTCGGGTGATTAAAAAAAGTGACGGCCGAGGTGGGACACGGTTAGAAAAATGCACACTGATCTATGGGGGACAGGTCATTTCAACCTGAGTGTGACAGTGAGTGGGTGGTCACCTGGGGTCTTCACAAAGCACAGAGGGATGGATTTCCCAGCATGACCCCTCCAGCCCAGTTCTAGATGACCACTGGTACGGGAACAAAGCCTGCACATCTCCTTCCAGGGTGTCTGTTTCTCTCCTGTGTGGCAGAGGGCTGGCTTCCCAGTACAGAGCAGGATTCAGAGGCTCTAAAGAGAGGAGAGTCTTTTCAGACCTGTTCCCTTCCTCTGGGTAAGAACGAGAAGGACAGAGAGAGGGAGGAAAGGTGCGAGGGAAGAAAGAAAAGAAAAGAATGAGACAAGATCTCACCACGTAGCCCAGGCTAACCTCAAACTCATGATAGTCCTTCCCATCTCCATCCTGAGTACAATCCTGGCCGCTGTGCATCAACATACCCAACCATGCACTTTGCACTCCTTGGCCCTCTTCCTATGGATATCTTTCCTTCTAGTAGATGCAATCGTTCCCATTTTATAGATAAAGAGCTTGAGCACAGAAACATTACTCGATGGACAAGTCATGAAGTACAGTGAGTCCAACATGCAGACCAGGATTTCCAGACATCGATGTCACTGCCCTCTGTCTGACAGAACTACACAAAGAATCCTGGAGAGTAGTTGAGTCAATAAAAATGTCATGTCATGGAGTCCTGTCCCAGGATGGTGGCTAGAGGGTATGGGGTTGTAGTCTCACAAACATCCTGGTGACCAAGTAGCCCCAGGAACAAGGAGGACCAGTGCAAACCTCACAGTATGGCCTCTTTACACCAGACATACTGCTGTTCTTGAGAACAGGACCGCTTCCCAGAGACTGTCCCAGGGAGCAAACTACCCAGAGAGCCCTGAGTGGTCTCACAGAGAGGCCAGCATCTGACTTTGCCTGCACACTGTAATCACCGGGATGCTTTATCACCTGCCCAGAGCTGACGTTGGAGATCAGTGCTAGAGAGCTTACCTAGCAGATGCGAGACACAGGGTTCAGTCCCCAGCACAAGCAGGCCAGGACCCCTCCCCAAAGGAGCTGGTGTTGAGCTGCAGCTGAGACTGAGAACCTCTGGACCAAGAGAATGTTTTCCACCCAGGGTCCGGAAGCTTCCTACCACTACTGCTACCAAGACAGGGCAGGCAGCCTATCAGAGAAAGGGGTGAGCTCACTAACTTGGAGGTGTTCAAGCCAGCACCAGTCACACATCACTTACACAGCTGTTTGGGAGGCACCGGCAGGCAAAAACTGGTAGAGGCAGATGGTCTCCATCACCTTGGACTTGGAGAACTCGGACTGGAGAGAGTGAGTGGAATTTTGTGGGTTGAGAAGAAACGAAAGGGACAGGTGCATGAGGAGTCGGATCCAACAGCCCACCTTCCCCTCCAAGGGCTGGGCCACCAACTGCCTGTCACTGAGCTGAGGATACCTGCTACTGCCAACTTGGAGGGTTCTCCCCAAACTCTGTGGGCTATGAGCACATGATTTTACAGTCAGGACAGTAATGCTACCACCCATTTCACAGATAGGGAGACTAAGTTCCCAGGATGGTAAAAAGTTAACCAAGGTCATTCAAGACCCAAGGATCAAATATTTCTGTCTTCCTATTCCATGTGACTATAAAGTATATGCAATCACATGAAAACATTCGAGCATGCACACACACACACACACACACACAGAGAGAGAGAGAGAGAGAGAGAGAGAGAGAGAGAGAGAGAGAGAGAGAGAGAGCTTGCAGCTGAACCCAGCTAGCAGCATACCTGAGAACATGGAACATGTTTCAGTGTAGACTATGTCTCTTTGGATCTGTCTTGTTCTCTGCCATCTTCTGTCCTGTTTCCGATGTTACTTCCTGTATGTCCCATTGCCATGGGGCTTCTGTTGAACATCCTCTGGAGTGAGTTCCCCAAGTAGCCCCACCTACCAGGCAGAACCTTACAACTCTGGGAGATGCATGATGCCAGGTCCACCAGCTGCAGCCTCTCAGGCGTCTCCACCCAGCTCTGGTCTGCAGAAGACACAAGGGGACGCTCCCAGATGCACCAAGGGTAGAAAGCCCAGTTGTTCCACTGCAGTGGAAGCCTTGAAGCCCACCCAGGGAAAAAGAATGAGGGCAGGGTGCAGACAGACAGACTGCAAGGCCCAGTCTCTGCAGGCCTGGGAATGGGTTCTACTCCCTACCACTTCCTGAACGCATGCGCCTCTGAGCTTGGCCCAAGCATTGAGGAAGCTGGCAGGAAGCATGGACAGGCAGCTTTGCACAGAAGTGGAAACTGAGGTCTAAGCGGTGGAAAGCTTCTGCTTAGTGGGCTGGGGGAGGTGGGAGTCGAACTCTGCCTGTGAGAACGAAGAGGCACTTCAGAAGTCCCACTCTATTCTGGGGATTGGCACGAATTCTATGGGTCACACAATTTTTCTGCCGAGGAACCCTGTGCTGGCCCCAGGCCCACTTCTCTGAGAAACTCAAATTCCCAGGTGGGCTGCAGAACCAAGCTACGAGTCAAGTTCAGCCCGACTTCCAAAGGGCTGGACCACAAGAGGCTTTAGGCTTTAGGCGGCTGGTGGCCCCCTCCGCTTCTCTCACCTCTCACTTTCTGTTCCTGCAGATAGAATAAGATCGTCCCCTCCTCGGCCTCTTTCCCTGCTATCTCTGTTGATGGCACCTTCTCATCTGATGGATTTACAAGCCCAACCATGGCCCCTGTTTTTCTGTGCCTTCCCGTGTGCTGCCCAGTGCAGATGTCTTAATATGCCAGCTGAGACTTCTTAAATCCACATTGAAACAACTGTTGGGTTTTTATACCGTTGTAAAACTCTTTGTAGGGTATTCATAGAAAATGTTTTATTAATTGCCATATGTTTATTGATTTCTCTTTCATGTTGGTTCTTTTGTTCTTTCTTTGTAGTGGCAAAAGATCGCCCGCATCATCATTTGCAAGTTATCTAAAATGTCAAAGGTGTCCTTTTGAAGTTTATTACAGATCACATGTCATAAGGCCCGGACGCTAGGTATTTACAGTGAGGGGGGAATTCCCGCACGGACTTTCAAAGCGCACAAAAGAATTGAGATCATATTGGTTTAAAACAAGACGCACACACAAAAGCCCAATTTATCATTTTTTTACATTTTTCCCCGTGGGGGTTTGATATTGCAAAGACGTTTCCCTGAGGAGAAATGAGCAAACACTCCTGCCTATTTACCCATCCCGCAATGTCGCTATAGCCCGGTTATGGCCTCTCACCCCCATCTTTCATCCAGACATTGCCAACCTCCAGGAGGCTCCATAGAACTGAAGGAAAGAGAGCCGTGGTGCCCAGGGCTCGGAGACCGTCAGTGGCCCTCCCCAGCTCACAGAACCTGTACCTACTGATTCCTGAAGGGGACACAGGGCACCCCTGGGTGGAAACATCTGCCCCATGAGGCAGAAGACCAGAAGACCCAATTCCTACCCCTAGGACCCAGGACAAGGGAGGGTTTGGAGAGGACTAGTAAAAAGGTTTTTAAAAAATGTTAATAGTGCAATCCCCCCAAGTGTTAAGTGTGTTCTGCTGTCTAAGTCAGCACAACATTTTCTTTTGAAAACTCAAAAGTAATTTTTTTAAAGTCTTCCCGGGAAAACCTCACACTTTGATGTAGAGGGGTTCAAATGAGATCCACAGCACAGGCACGAGGAAGTACTTCCCACCCCCTGCAGGGAGGGAGGATTTAGCTAGCTGGCACAGGCACAGGCTCCAGCCCAAGAGCAGCCTAATGCCTCTAGGGGCCTTAACTGGCCCATCTGTTAAATGGTACAATGACCTCCATCTGACCTTGACCTCCGTGGTGATCCAGGAAGAGGTGTTCCACATCTGAGCTCCTGCCTCCTCCGGGACCGCCAGGGCCTCTCTGGATGCCAACCTCACTGCTTGCTAGAGAACCAAAATGGGTGTTGACAAGAAGTGCCATCAGCTGGGCCTGCCTCTGATCCAAAGCTGGGATTCAGCCAGAAGAGTCGGAAAGAGACAGTGCCTAGGCCCAGCCTGATGCTCAGGAGATGGAAACTGAACAAGGCAAGGTTCTGGATAAAGGAACGTGCATATGGCCAGGAACCCTTCGCAACCTCCTTCCCTCACTGTAGTCAGGCTTCTGGGCTTTTACTCTTGACCATTCTTGATCCTGCATTGCTTGCTGGAAGTGCTGTTCCCTGACCCCTGACCCCTGGCCCCTGACCCCTCACCTCTTACCCCTCACCTCTCACATCCCCGACTACTGGCACTCTCCAGACTCCCCTCTCTTCCATCTTCCTCAGGAGCCTGTTTCCTCACCAGTGACAAGGCCATCAAAGAACATCCATGCTACAAACCACCAGGAGACCCTCACTTGAGAGCTCATGCAATCTCAGGAAGAGACTGCTTCCTTTCATTCTGTTCCGCCTCCGGCTTAGTCTTGAAGGGGTAGCCTTGTTCTTGAGCTCGGACTGACCCAATGGCTATGCCCGCATGTGTCCACCGCATGTGTCCATCCACACCTATGTTCCCAGGAGGCTCTGGAGCTAGACCTTAAAGCTGTGAGACCACACACACACACACACACACACACACACACACACACACAAGCTGTGAGACTTGTTCCTGTAAAAGAGGCACTGTGAGTTCCTTCCCCACACGTTTGCCTGGAGACGCCAAAGAAGCCAACAGAGGCTGTGCCTTAGGCAGAGTCCGCTATACAAGGAGGACGCATGTGCCTGCTGCTTCCTGTTCTGGGCCTTGCATCCTGTAACCCTTGACTCTCCTCTTGTCCAAAGAAGGCCCTTCTCCCTCTAGACAGGCCCTTCAGGGTCCTTGCCTCTCCTTGTTTTTGTAAATCAGCTCTGTCCACCTCTCTTCTTCCCTAGGCCCACAGAACAGTGGGGTGAGTCGATCTGGAGGTTGTCACGACAAACTGCAAGAGGACTGTGCCCACCCTGCTGCACACAAGCTCCTCCTCCCGTCCCTGAAGCCAAGCAGGCTACAGGCTGAGAAGGAAGAGCAGCAGGTCATGCTCACTTAGTCAGCAGCTGTGTCCCTGCTCTGAAGCAGGCCCCGGCTGGTACTGACGGCCAGACATGTTCCTGGCCCTGCAAGCTCCAGGCTGAAGAGGAAGGGGGCTAGAAAAGGCTTATGAGGTCCTGGGAGGGTGGACAGAGAGAGAGAGAGAGAGAGAGAGAGAGAGACAGACAGACAGACAGACAGACACAGAGAGACAGACAGAGACAGAGAGACAGAGACAGACAGAGAGACAGAGAGCGAACAGTCTACATAGAGGTATTGTGGTGGGCATCCCCGAGCAGAATGTTTGAACCAGGTTTCAGGAACACAGGACATGGTGCTGGCAGAACTCTCCTACAAAGGCCAAAGCCGAGAGCAAGATTGAATCCTCTAGTGGCTTTACATCTGCAAACAGAAATGCTGAGGTGCCCCACTTACAAGTTGTAGGGATGGGAGCAAGGGTGCGGGCTGGGTTCTGCCTGGTTTCTGTCCCTCACAAGTCCCATTTCCCTTATGTTTTATAGGAAATTATTTTCACTGTCTGGCCATTTGTGGTCATTCTAGGAAGTTCAAGTCTCCGGACATCCCAAGGTCCCCAGTATCCCTGGAGCCTCTCCTAACTGGTCAGTAACAGGTGAAATTAACTCCACCCAGGCTCAGCTTCTGAGCTGTGACTTAGAGTGGCGTTCTACCTCGAGAAGGACCACTTGTGTTCTTCACTGGTCCCCTAGCTACAAAGTGGCTTAACAGAGAGAGCCAGTAGATCCCAAGAGTTCTCCAGGAACCTCTATGGGCAGATGACCCAGCTGCCAAATGTAGAGTTTGGGGTTTCCTCCCCCTCATCCCTGGCCTTCCCTATCATTCTACCTAGACCCGCCCCTAGGGAAACAGTGGTATCTATTGATTCACACAGAAGGGCCAAGCTCTAGTCTAGTGTGTTTAGCTATGTGACCTTTATGAGTAAGATATCATCTGTGTCTGCATGGGGTGCCCGGTGTTACAGCTACATAAAATGACGGAGCTTCTGAGGGAGATGCTGACTACAGCACAGTAGACCCTGGAGCCTCCCACACCCCGAATGCTCCTGGTTCTCATCTGTGACACGGGCAGATGACAACTCCAACCTCGAGGTAATTACCATCTGATTATAAACAGTGAATGCACTGAAAAGCAGAATTCCTATTGCAACGGACCCTCCCACCCCAAGTGTCCTGTATGCCAAGGGATAGATAGTCCCCTAAGTCTACCAAACCAGCTCGCACAGCGCTGAAAATGCCCAGTGATACCAGAGAACAGGGGTGTGTTTCTGCCTCACACCTCACCTCTTACAACTCCAAAGCATTAACAGTCACACGATGACAGCTGTGGATTTTTTCTCTCTTGCCCTGGATGTGGCTGGTGTGTGGTACAGAAGTCCTGAGAGGGTAAAAAGCTTTCCCAGGGCACAGTGCTTCTCAGCTCCCTCACCTTTCTCGAGCCTGATCTGCTCTGTTGTGTAGCCATCATGGGTCCTGCGCCTGGACTTCTGAGAGGAACTTGAAGCAGGCTCTGGGGACTCTCAGAGTCTGATGCAGGAAACATCACCTGGTAAAAAACAAAGATCAGCCAACATTTTCTGGAAAAGTCCAAATGATAAATATTGGGGGCTCAGTGGGTGATGTACACTCTCTACGTCAACATTCAAGTGTTCCACTATAGTCCCCAAAGCAGTCAAAGACAGTACATAAATGAATGCATGGGAGTGTTTCAATAAAACTTTATTTAAAAGGCAGGTGGCAAGTAGACCCGCTGGTAGCAATCTGACAGCCCTTGCATGAGGGAAAAGATGGATCTAGTCTCAATCTACCAGTTCACTCTCTTTAGGCCTCAGTTTCCCCCACAATAAAATAAGAGCATTGCACTAAGCCATTATCTCAAACCAAAATTCCCATAAGACTAGGTGTGAGGTCAAGATTCAAGGTGCCATCTTAGGAGGGCCTTTGACAGACTGGAGTTCCCCTTACTCACCATGAGCAATCAGGCCTCATTCCTGGTGGATGCTAGCCACATCACAGGGGAAAGTGACCCAAGGTGGCCTGGCTTTGTGGAAAACCCAGACAGGCTGAGTCCTATGGGAAGTGCTGGCACTTTTAAAGCCTTTCTTGAAATAGAACACACTTGCAAAAAAAAAAAAAAAAAAAAAGTACACACATCTTAATGATCCAGCTCAGGGAATTTTCTTCTCTGAACACACCCCTGTAACTGACACCCAAATCAAAGCTGCCCTGTTCCAGTAACCAAGCCCAGGGGAACCGTTTTAACTGGCTTTGTTCCTGTGTTTAATGGTGCACCTCTCAGCTCTGAGTATGTCGGTGGGCAAGTTTGCCATCACTGGCTGAGGTCCTCCTGAGAAAACTGATTGGTGAATGGTTCCGGATGGTCCTTCAGGGCACAGAAACCCCCCAGTGCAGAGTTAAGGTTTGTGAAGGGGAGGGTGGGTAGGACCTAAAATGGGAGGAGTGGGCCATTCTGGTCCCCTAAAGACCTGTACATAAGCAATCAGCGACAATTCGGCCCAAGGGGTGTCCTAAGTGCCTTCGGAGGGCAGGAAGAGGAGGCCAGGCCGGGCAGGCACACTCGCCTGGCTTATTAAAACGACTTTGATCCCCGACTGCTTTGATATCCCGGGTCTTATAAAGAATTCACTTTCAGGGGTAAATATAGGTAGTTCAGAGAGATTTTATGACATACTGTACCAGCTCTTCTTCCAGAGACTTCTTTAATTACTGGGGTGGGGAGGGCTGGGGGGCAGCAAAGTGCTGACAAAGAGGGGCTGGGCTTCGAGCCTCTACTGCCCACAGGGACAGGCTGGGCACTGTGCACGCGGAGTGAGGACCTCCTGCCAGGCCCACAGTTAACCTCCCTCCTCCCACCTGTCACGGGAAAGGTCACCTGCAGAGAGCTCCTCTAACCTAGAGAAGCTGGAAGGGTGCACCTTGCATAGGAGACAGGTAGGAAGCAGGCAGCAGCAGGGTGGCCTGGTTTGGGTTGGAACACAGACTAAGGGTCCCTTGATCCAGCTCAGCAGGAAGGTGGCTCCTTGTGCCCCTCCAGGGGCTTAGACTCTATGCCATCTCCTCCACACTAGGTGCAATCTTCTGTGCTGTGCCCACCCTCTACTGCCAGCCTCTCCCTCCTCTGTCCCCAACTCCCAACCCCTCAGCTGACATCAGTTCCACAAAGGCAAACCTGTGGACCAGCAGGACTCCAGGAAGTCAGATTAACAAGTCTTGCTTAACCAGGGGCAAAAGTGGTCAGTGAAGAGAATCCAGGACCATCCAGGAGAAACGACTAAACCTGGGCTTCTTGGACCCAGCGCCGGTAGGCAACTCATGGACAGTCCCAGGAAATGCTCCACTACTACCCACAGTAGACTGCGGTCTTGATGGTCCTTGTGCAAAGGACTTAGCATGCATACACTGGGATTCTGCGTGGGCTCAGAACCCTGCACACACACAGGGAGAGCAGTTATTTGTTTGCTGGCCTCTCTGGAGAGACAGCAGGCTTCCATTTCTTTTCCATGAGAAGCATATTTTGCACACATGAACGCATGCAATCTCACAAGACACCACTCTCATGATGTTCCATCTTATGGATCAGAAAGCTGACCCCTCGGAAACCTGAGACTTCAGTACCAAGTTCCAATGATAACCAGTTGCTAACCCAGTGGGGAAGTCAAAAGAGCCTAATATCAGAACCACGAGATCATCTATCACATCCAACTCTCTACCTGTGATTTTTTTGTTGCTGTTTAATCTTCTCAATTTGACTAGATTTGGGATCGCCATTGAAATACCTCTTGGGAATCCAAGGAGATGTTTCCAGCCATGTTTGACAGAGCAGGGAAGACTGGCTGGTTTTGTGTGTCAACTTGACACAAGCTGGAATTATCACAGAGAAAAGAGCCTCCCTTGAGGAAATGCCTCCATGAAATGCAGTTGAATGGCATTTTCTCAATTAGGGATCAAGGGGAGAGGGCCCAGCCAATTGTGGGTGGTGCCATCCCTGGGCTGGTGGTCCTAGGTTCTATAAGAAAGCATGATGAGCAAGTCAGGGGAAGCAAGCCAGTAAGCAGCATCCCTCCATGGCCTCTGCATCAGCTCCTGCCTCCAAGCTCCTGCCTTGTGTGAGTTCCTGTCCTGACCTCCTTTGGTGATGAACAGCAATGTGGAAGTGTAAGCTGAATAAACCCTTTCCTTCTCAACTTGCTTCTTGGTCATGATGTTTTGTGCAGGAATAGAAACCCTAAGATACCCACTCTGAGTGTGGGTGGCACCATCCCGTGGGTGGGGTCCTAGACTGAATAAAATGAAAGCCCAAGCTGTTCACCATCATTTATCATCTCTACTTCCTGCTGGGACACACTGTGGCCTGCTGCCTCACCCTTCTTCTGCGTGCCTTTCCCACCCTGATGGAAGGCAATCCCCTTCGACTGTGATCTGAAAAGAAAAAGAAAACAAACAAGCAAACAAAAACCAAAGACAAAAACCTTCCCTCCCTTAAGTTGTTTCTCTTAAATGTTTGGTCACAGCAGTGAGAAAACTGATTCATTTCTATTTTCATCTGCTATGTCCATGAGAGCACACACACACACACACACACCACACACACACACACACACACACACACACACACGCATGTGTGTGTCCTTTAATGCCTAATAGGGCTTGTTATTTTGCTTTCATACCCATTTGCTACAAATTCCCAGCTGGCAAGAATAATATCTCAGCTCCCCTTGCTTCCTAGAGGCAGGCTCAGGAACAAATACACAGTAAGTGCTCTCTCACTATCTGCTAGAGGAGTGACTGAAGGATGCAGCCATTCAGGACACAGATAGAACCAAATATTACTTGAAGGTCAGTGGTCTGATTACTTTCCCCACTAAGCTGATTACTGAAGTGTCCTGATAGTTATACAATAGCTGTCACAAGGGAGACAGGATAAATGGGGGTTAAGTCTAGGAAATACATCCTTTTTCTATCATGATCTTCCATGTAAGATCCCTGACTATAATCATGGATTTGATAACGAGACCTTGGCATAGAAATGATTTCGGGACAGTGGTAGGAGCCATACACTGCCCATCCTCATTTGCCAAGATTTTGTACATAGGTGCTCACAGATGTTCACTGAATGAATAAACCAGCATGTGCTATTTCAAGCAGGCAGTCGGAATGTCTGTCCCTGAGCCCTTTTACCCCAATCCTTTACCCTTTACCCTTTACACACACACACACACACACACACACACACACACACACACACACACACACACACACGTGCATGCGCGCTTACAATGCTAGAGGCCACTTGACACAGCAGGAGCCTGAGAGAGGTGGAAGGGACCTGGCAGCAAGCAGGCTGGAAGCAGGAACCCCGGCACACTTCTCCTTCCCTCTTCTCTTGGCTCCTTTCCTTACCCTAGAGCCAAAGCAGGATTGGATATTGTTTCCTGGCCTAAATAGATAATTGCCCTTCTGGCTGGAAAAAAGATGTCTCACAGAGCAGAGTGAAAATATCATTAATAAAGGAGACTGATTCTTCAGGAATGCCTTCCGAAGTGAGATTAATAAGCTATCGCCTGGCGTTCGATGGAATCTTCTGCCTGCTCCTCGCCGTGTGACTTATTTCTGCAGCAACTGTTCTATTTGGTCACTCGTCATTCCAGGAGGCCAGCAGTTTATCTAGGCTAATGGGTCTGACACACAAACAAGACAACTCTTCCTCCCCTTTGACAAGGGAGAAACCCAGGGAGAAGAAATTAATCAACTGCGTTGCTTTTTAAGGAAATAGGCTACCACTTTACGGAAGGATTAGAGTGATACTCCGTCTGTTGATAACACGAAGAGCTGTGGGGATGCACGAGTCATGGGGATGTTTTCACTTATGGAGCAGGGTTGTGGCACTATCATCCAAAGGGAGAGGACCCTGGGCAGGAGTGTGTTTCCATGCCATGTGCTTCTGTGTGTCAATGAATGGATGTGATATGGTCATGTGTGAACAGGGTGCAGGATATCAGGACTGTAAATATATACTCTGACCTTCTGTTAAGAGTTATATGAGCCATTCCCTGCTATAGTCAAAGTTCCACTCTCTACAAAGTTTCAGTGACCCAAAGTTAACTAAAGTCCAAAAACATTAGATGGAATGTTCCAGAAAAAAATAATTCCTAAGTTAATTAATTGATGATGATGATGACGATGATGATGTGCCTGCATGTATCTAGTATGTTGGATTATGTGTGTCACAGTGCACACGTGAAAGAGAGTACAGCTTGCTGAAGGTAGGGTTTCCTTCCACTGTGTATTCCTTGGATTGAATTCTGTCATCAGGCTTGTGCGGATAGGGCCTTGTCCCTCTAAGCTCACTGGCCCACAATTTGAAAGTTTTAAATAAATAGCTTTTATTAAGGTCACTGTTACACTTGTCCTGTTGCTATTTTCTCATGGTGTCTAATTTATAAATTATACTTTTTAGCAGGCTTGGGTGTATAGGACAACATGTGTGGTTCTGAGCCGTCTGTCAATAACTTCAGGCTCTCACTGGGAATCTTGAAAATGGAGGGTGGCTGTATGCACATGTCTAGGTCATATGTGACTCATGCATGCACACATCTAGGTCATATGTGACTCATGTATGCACATGTCTAGGTCATATATGACACCTGTATGCACATGTCTAGGTCATATGTGACACATGCATGCACATGTCTAGGTCATATGTGACATATGTATGCACATGTCCAGGTCATATGTGACACCTGTATGTAAGTGCATGTTTGCCCCAGCTAGAAACTCAAGCTAGTGGATATCTACTATTGCCTAATCCAACAAAACATAAGCATCAAACCTTTCCCTACTCTGTATCTCTAGATAGCCTGGGGCGTCTTCATTCCCTACAACTTGGACTGATGTCCTGAAGGGCAAAACAAATACAAGGTGGCCAGGCACGTCATTTACCGAGGAAAGGACTCTCTTCCCCAGCACGTCAGTACAGGGCACTGTCTGAAGAAGGATGGACCTATGCAGACACCACTCCCAGCTATTGGAATTGGATGCCTGGTCAAGGGGGTCCAAGGTTGTCAACAGAGCTTCTAAGTCACCTGCTCAATAAAAACAGGAGCTGCACAGGAATACATCCTAAAAACATGATTTTCTTCTTCTTCTTCTTCTTCTTCTTCTTCTTCTTCTTCTTCTTCTTCTTCTTCTTCTTCTTCTTTCTTCTTCTACCTCCTCCTCCTCCTTCTTCTTCTTTCTTCCTTCTCCTCCTTTTTCTTCTTATACTACTACTATTACTACTATACTTCTAATCTTAGGTTGAGGACAATAGGGATCCAGAAACAATTCATGAGAGAAAGAGAGATGAATAGGTTTGTGGGCTTTAGGATTGAATTGGGCTTAAGAACATAGTCCTTGAATTTTAAGGATAGGTCAAAGGAGCAAACATTGTGATAATCAGGGATGGGGACAGCACAGAGTTCAGGAGGCCACTTTGAACTTGGTGACGTGGCCCCTCACTTTGCTAGAGTCCTGCCTGGCCCCTGATTCCCCCACCCTGACTAAGAAGATGTGTCTCGTCATCCCTGGCACAGAGGTTCTCCTGGCTGCTGTCAATGGGATCATTCAGCCACACACAGACTCCTGTCCCCAGCCACAGCAATCCCCAGTCTAGCACGGAGGTGACCAGCTAGCTGAGAGCATATTTATAAACCCACCTCCCTGTCCCCAAAACTGGCAGAGAAGCAGGGGCATGTGGGCGAGCCCTAAAGCTCACACCACAGAGCCCATGTTTGTCTGGGATGCAGGCAGGCCTCTGGGATAGGTCCGTCCCGGGAAGAAGCTGGGCACAAGGCAGCTTGGGTTGAGCCCTCAGCCCCTCCCTGTGCCATGGTCCAGTGGTTGCAGTGGTATTCCTGTTGCTGCCTCATGAAACCCGAGTGCTGAATCCTGAATTATGGCTGTGCTTAGGCTGATCCACTTGGTGACTTGGAGGAATGTGGAGTGGGGAGATTCTGGCCACCTCTGCCAACAGCAGCTCCGAGAATGCAGTACTTGTCAATAGCATGAGAGGTGCTCACATGTGAGCAAATTGGAATGGGCAGGGTTTGGTTTTACAAAGTAAACTACTCTTGCTCTAAGCTGTCTGGTGGTGGCCTGACACAGGTTTGCACACACACAAATGAATCACGCTTGCATCACACACATCACGACCACAGATATCTGAAGAGAGGCCACTCTGGCCCAGGCATCCGTGTCTCTGAAGCTGGGCTGGGGATGGAGCGCAGATGGCAGAGCATTTGTCTCACATGCGTGAAGTCCGGGGACCAATCCCCAGCACCACATACAACTGAGCGTCGCAGCGCATGCCTGAAACTTAGCAGTACAGAGGTGGAAGCGGGAAAATCAGAAGTTCAAAACCATCCTTGGCTATATGACAAGCTTGAGGGCAGAATGGAAAATGGGAGACTGTAACTTAAAAAGCCAAGGGGTACAATGGCTCCAGCTGCATATGTAGCAGAGGATGGCCTTGTCAGGCATCAATGGGAAGAGAGGTCCTTGGTCCTATGAAGGCTTGATAGATGCCCCAGTGTAGTGGAATCGAGGGCAGAGAGGTGGGAGTGGGGTGAGTGGAGGAACACCCTCATAGAAGCAGGGGGTGGGGTGGAGATGGGATAGGAGCTTTCTGGGAGGGGGGGGAAACTGGGAAAGGGATAACATTTGAAATGTAAATAAAGAATATATCCAATAAAATAAATTAATCAATTAAAATCTGGATTTATCAGCCACATGCTTTAATCACAGTACTCAGGAGGCAGAAGCATGTAGATCACGAGAGAGAGAGAGAGAGAGAGAGAGAGAGAGAGAGAGAGAGGAGAGAGAGAATCAGCTTAGAGTTAGAGTCTTAGAGTCTAGCTGGGTTCACCTTCCAGACTGCTTAATAATGAAATTGGACAATTGATTCAACCCAACGTATAAAAAACAGTGTGACTGAGTACTTAAGCTCTGTACATACCTAACTCCAGTACTCAACTATCATGATGCTCAATGATACGAGGATTGAGGTTTGTATAAATGCTTGGTACAGACCCTGTTTCATGTAAGAGGTTCTTCCTCGGGACTATATTGCCAGTGGCCTCCTCCACCCTGAAAGATGATGAACTCTTCCCACAGGCCTTTCTCACAAGTGACACTGAGATTGAGTTTCCCCTTTCTCCTAGCAATCAAATGTTGTTTAGAATAGTAAGTTTAAGTTAAAATTAAGTTGACTGACTGGATGAAAAAAAAATGTGATAGGAAACACGTGAAAATGGGACCTCCTTGTGCCCAAGAGCCAGCGAGTGTCTAATAAAAGATGCCAGTGGTAGCTTCAGACACTTCGCAGTCTCTGTTGCCTCTATGGTCCCCTGGATCGGACCTATGCTGCTGAGACCTGATGAAGTCTGAGGACCGCTAGCTATTCACACTCAACCTGTACTTTAGCCCAAGAACGACTTTCACAAGTTCTTTCGTCTGAGGGCTTCAGAGTGCTTGCACAAATGACTTTCCGCCCACTTATGTCAACCCTCCCCCTGACTTCCGACTCACCTCCTCCATGTGAAGTCAACCTTGGGAGACCACGTGATCTGTCCAACGGACCGATGTGGCCAGATTTAAAGCCAAGCCACAGAACTGCTCGCCAGTGCCACCTGTGGGCTTAGCAGTTACCTAAGCTAGCACCAGCCAGTGTCACTGGCCCACTGTGCAGCCGGCCTTTATGCTTTCCTTGTTGGGTGACACGAGGAAGCCGGTCCTTGGTGGCAGGGTGTCACCACAGTCCCGTACCTTTCACTGAGCTGTCTTTGCACTGTAGAGTAAGACTCTCCCTCAATCTTGCTGCCTCAGGCTGTGCCACCACCAGTAAGATGAAAGCTCTCTTCTGGGCCTCCGGTCCCTTTTAGTGTTATCCGCTCTTTATGCCAAATGACACTGAGCTCTCCCTTTCTTGTCGCAATCAAATGTTTCTTTACAGCAGTGTGTTGAAGTTAAAGATGAGTTGATTGAATGAAACGTGATAAGAAACAGGAAGCGTGTATGTGGCCGTGTGGGTCTTCTGAGGACATTGCAGGGGGCTGAGTCTCAGGACCTGGGTACTCTAGCCTCTGGCCTGTATGCAGGAGCCTGCCACTGAGGCTAGCAGGGTCCTTTCTGTCACTTCTTCTAGGGGCTGCTACCAACAAAGCCAGGCCATCCTGAGCCTGGATTCTAGATATTGAGGGAGCCTGCTCTGCTGAACAAGGCCATTTCAAGAACTCAAATGGAGACAGGCTGCTGTGGTAGCTTCCTGACGTGAGATATCAAAGATGCCAAGAAGCAGAGATGAACAGGCAGAGACCTGCACACGGCACACACATATACACGAGCACACACTGATTGATACCTGTAAACAGTCACAGCAACACTAATGAGCTCCCGGGAGTACACATAGCATGTGCCCACACAATGGCCTCCTTGACTCACGACATACTGCAAAACAAGTGTGACTAAGACACCCACTCTTCCTGTAACCTGCCTCTGTCCCGAGGCTTCCTCTTGCCTCCCCTCCCAGAATGGAATGCACTCATACCCTGGCAGAAGAGGTGTTGGCTCCATCTGGCCTAATTACAGGGGCCACTCGGGGCTGTGCCAGCCTGTGGCCTCTCAAGGACCCTGTCCATCGCTTTCCTATGTACCGGGGAGGTTGGTAGCCAAGCCATTTCCCGGTCTTGGTGTCCATTAGGCCTCAATTACCTCTCAGGGCCACGGCCTTTGAAGTGGCCACAGAGCCTCCGGGAGGGTATTTTTCTCTCACCTGTCAGCGCTTATTTTCTTGGGCTCCTGGCCTGTGGCCGGGCATTTTTAACTAATGGGGATTCAATAACGCAGCTGCACAGCAAATGCCCGCTCAGGCCCTTGGGTCTGCCATGTCATTAAGACCTCAACCGGCACTGGCATGTACTCCCCACAGAAGGGTTAAGCACAGGCCGGCAGCACACTCTGGACCCTTTTTTTTTATTGCCTCTCCTTATAGCCATTATCCACAAACACAACCGCTAATGAGAGACCGAGGAACTTGGGAGAGGAAAGGTTTCATTTGGGCTGGCAAAGGAAGCCATCGTCTGCCCTGAAATAGAAGTGCCAGATCTGGGGCCCCCTCTACCCCAGTGCCCCTGTGCCAGGCCTGGGAGGGGTGAGAAAGAGGTCTGGGGCTCTGAAGGTCCAAGAAGAAAGGTACAGTCTGCTTCCTTGGGGTACAATACCTGCTGCACAGCCCAAGCTGGGGACTTGTTCTGGGGGAGGGAGGGGTAGCTATGTGGCTTGTCACACAAGAGGGAATGAGGGTATTGTTAGCATTGTCCAGGACTCAGGCATAGGTAGGCGCAGCCAGGCCAGGCTCAGGGTGACAGCATGATAGATGGATTTTAAGATGCAAAAGTCAAGAGGTACCAAAATGCTAATAACATCAGCACATCAATGTTTTTAAGGTCATATGTTGATACATGCAATGTGTTTGCTCATAGTCACACACGCCCCCATTGGCCTCCCTTATCCCGTTTCCACACCCTTCTAGGACTTAAATGCACTGTTTTGTTTTGTTTTTTTATTTTTACCTTTACAAATGTCTTCTTTTCATCAGCATATATTCATTCTATAAAGAGGTTTCATAATGACACCGTCCTCACCATTGGATGATGCTCCATTGTGGATCTGCACACATCCTCTCTTATCCCGGACCCATGGCATTCATGAGTCTGCTAAGGATGTCACAGTAAACCTGGGCATCAGTGGTGAGGCCCGAGAGACAGCCCGGTGGTGCGAGAGACAGCCCGGTGGTGCGAGAGACAGCCCGGCGGTGTGAGAGACAGCCCGGCGGTGTGAGAGACAGCCCGGCGGTGTGAGAGACAGCCGGGCGGTGCGAGAGACAGCCGGGCGGTGCGAGAGACAGCCGGGCGGTGCGAGAGACAGCCGGGCGGTGCGAGAGACAGCCCGGCGGTGCGAGAGACAGCCCGGCGGTGCGAGAGACAGCCCGGCGGTGCGAGAGACAGCCCGGCGGTGTGAGAGACAGCCGGGCGGTGCGAGAGACAGCCCGGCGGTGCGAGAGACAGCCCGGCGGTGCGAGAGACAGCCCGGCGGTGCGAGAGACAGCCCGGCGGTGCGAGAGACAGCCGGGCGGTGTGAGAGACAGCCGGGCGGTGCGAGAGACAGCCCGGCGGTGCGAGAGACAGCCCGGCGGTGCGAGAGACAGCCGGGCGGTGCGAGAGACAGCCCGGCGGTGCGAGAGACAGCCCGGCGGTGCGAGAGACAGCCGGGCGGTGTGAGAGACAGCCGGGCGGTGCGAGAGACAGCCCGGCGGTGCGAGAGACAGCCGGGCGGTGTGAGAGACAGCCCGGCGGTGTGAGAGACAGCCCGGCGGTGTGAGAGACAGCCGGGCGGTGTGAAGGCGCTTGCTCGAAGGCTTGATGGCTTGAGTTTGATTCCTAGAACTCACTGCAAAGAGGAAGAAGAGAACCAACTCCACAAAGTGGTCCTGCAACCTCCACACATGCAGAGTGGTGCATGGACACCCTTGCATGTGCACACGCACACACACACACACACACACACACACACACTAATAATAATAGTAATAATAATAACAATAACAATAATAACCACAATAACAGTAACAAATATTTTAAAGAAAAGAATACCATGAAAGATAATATTAAGGTTTTGAATGAAAGAGAATCCAGCAAAGCCAGGATTAGAAGAAGCGAGGTGGAGTCTTTGAACAGTCAAGTCCCAACTTATCTTTGAAAGCATCAGAACTATGTTTATCATGGATATTTTGTATCCATTTTTATTTTTAAAATTAATGTATTCAAGTGTTATCTTTCTAATCATAGATTGTCCCTGTATTCCCATGAATCTTATAGGCAGGGCCACTGCCTCACCTAACCCTGGACTCGCCAACCCCATATGATGAATGAAAGCCATCTCTGGCCCCAGATCTGCTCCTCTGCCCCTCTCCCTTCAGACTTTTGTGCTCAGATAGAGAGGAATATCTCAATGTCCCCCTCTCTCCCTCTCTTTCCTGAACCTAGCCCAGGATTCTCCCTAATCCCCCAAATATTCTACCCCTTACCCTATAATGAGGACCCTCACAACTACGTCTGGTGAGCTAACCTTGTGCTGGGGTCGTCTCAGACCTTAGCTCAGTCAGTAAGTTTGGCATCCTGGAGTCCTTAGTTCACTGATGGAGAGGTTTGCAGATCACCCAGGTCACTGTGGACTTGACTGACAGCTTCACAGAGCAGTTTTAGACATTCTCACCAATTCCATCACCAGAGAGCTACCACAGGAATGGAGTAACTGAGGGGACTGAGAGCAACATCCTCCAGAGTGACTAATGCTAAGAATGCATACCATCGCAGAGCGACTGCAATGAGTGAATGTTAGCATGGGTCATGTGCTGAACCCCTTGACGGGTGTATTGGATAACCTGATTTTAATACTCAAACTCCAACCTTCCTGGAAACTCTTCAATCCGTAACAAATGAACATTCCACTTAAAGGGGCATTTCAGTAAATACTCACAATATTAAGTTCGCATGGCAGAAGCTTTCTGTGTGGAGACTGAGTTCTACCTCTCCTCCTCTTACTACGCCATTTCATGTTGTCATCATTGGGGCCTCGTCCTGTGACTTTGCCAAGCGCTGAATACATCTTTATGGGTACAACTTTCAATACTACTATCATCTGAATTTGACAGGTATGTTTCTAATACTAAAGCTGTTGGGGAGCACATTCAAATTATAGCAAATTTCAAAATACTACCATGAACACACACCATCCAGCCAAGCTATCTTTTGGCAAGGGGAGAGGGAACACACAGAGAGGAGAAATTTTTCACACCAGCCCACTGTGATGGAGAGCAGGGGAGTTTAAGGCAGGCCTACTGTATGGCCTTTGGGGGATGTTGGGTATTTCTCTGCATTCCATCATTCGGAAGACACCATACACCTTTTGAGTCTGTGCAGCAATGTGTTGAGGAAAGACCATGGGAGGCAGCCAGGCTTTCTGGGTTTTAGACTTCAGCTACCCTCAGTTTTTCCTGCATGTAAAGTGGCTAGCCTCTCTGCTACCCACCTCCACCAGAGACTCCCAGGGCTACCGACTAGAAACATGAGGACCTTTGCAGACTTGAACACGCCTCTGCAGATGGCAAAGGTAACCATGAAAGGCTGAAGCCCAGGACTGGCTCTGGGTTGATGCTCATGTTGAACACTCCCTGGTGCAAAATTGCCTCTTACAACTTGGTAAACAACAAAATCACACGTGCTATGGAATGAGTTCAAGGCTGGGCTGTGCCACTGGGGAGCATATCTGCGGACCTCAGTCCTGTCTCCAGTACTGCAAAGGAATAAGCTTAAATTCATAACTTAGTTATGAAAGTTCCACTGATGGAAGACAACTCCTTTTCAGCAAAGCCAAGTGAGGCCTTAGCAGGCCTGAGCATCCTGGAGATAACAGCTCTAAACTTCTGAAAAAATAAAATACAAGCAAACAAAACAGCTTCACCACTTTGCTCATAAAAGGACTAGAAAATGAACCAGCCGGGGCAGATCTTGGCAAGTTGGCCCTTGAGAGAAGGGAAAGGCAAAGTGAGTTGATACAGATGTGGTTTTCAGCTAGCTGGCGGCTGGCGGCATGTGAGATACGGGTGAACGGCAGTAGATAAGGCAGTCTCTGGGTGGAAGAAACAAAAGAGTGTCAGGAACTCCAGTCACCAGCTAGCACAAAGAGGGCTCAGCAAGAAGCTGTACCCTGTGCCCCACTCTACATGGAATCCTTGCCTGCATCTCAGCTTCACAATTGAAGGATGTAACTGAGGTTCAGCTCAGACGCTACAATGTGTGTTCTGAGTAGTCTAACAAAGATACTTACTTGCTAAATGAAGTGATTGAAAACAACACTATCCACAATAATGGAATACAGACCAAAATTTTCCATCATGTAACATGCACACTGTTCCCAGGACAATCTACAGTTTCACAACATAAGAGAGAAAACAAAAACAGTGTGACCCATTCTTGTCCACTTATCTATTATCTTTTAAATAGGATCTAGCCATGGATTCTAGGCCAGCCTGGAACATGGGATCCTTTCCCTTCCACTCCCTGATGGCCAAGACAACAGGTGTGCCACCACCACGCCTGACTCCTTTATCCACTCATGAACTAAAACACAATCAATGGAGACAGACTCTGAGGTTCCTCAGCTGTTAGAATTAATAAATAAAAACTATAAAGTTGTGATTGCAAATATATTCATGGACCAAAAGGGAAATATGTTTATAATGAATGAAATCTTATTGGAAAAATAAGATTGCATAAATAAGATTCTAGAACTAAAGAATGCAATATCTGAAAAAATATTAATTTATTTGGCCTGATAACAGAAGTTTCTCTCTGAAGAACAAAGATCATGATTGAAAAATAGAAAGGCTCCAGTATGCTTGGTTCAATATCGAAAGGTCTTTGATACACAAAACCAGAGGCCAAAGACAGAGACAATAAAGCAGGAAATGTGTTTAAGGAAATAATGTCTGAAATTTATATGTGATAAAAAGCACATAAACAGATTTAAGAAGCTCAGTGAATCCCAATATGATATATACGATATATCCAAAGAAAACTGCATGGAAGCATATCATAATTAAACACTTAAAAACCAAAAAATAGTAAATAAATAAATAAATAAATAAAAATTTAAAAGCCCATGGGAAAACACTAAGGCTATGAGATACAGGAAGATAATTTAAAATTGTATGTAACCTCTGTTTAAAGATAACAAAAGATTAGTCTTTTCCCATACTAAATTAAATTAAAATAAAATAATCTAGATATTTTTAGGTATTGCACTGATTTATGCCTGTCCATTTGAATATGTAAATAAATGTATATGGTTTGCATGAAAAGGTCAAGGTTTGTTCTTCATCTATTTTGTGGGTCCCGGGGATCAAACTCAGATCTCCAGGCTTGACAGCAAGTTCATTTACCAAGTGCATTTACATCTCACAGACCCCCAACCTAGAATTACATGTGCACTATAATATCTTTGCACATGTGTGAAACATACATGCTAATGGAAGAGCAGGGACGGGATGCAGTACTGGGGTGGCACATAGATCTATATATAAGGTTGTGGGGATTTTACAAGTAGCATTAACTTGCTATTAACTTGGTGTAGTTTATTGAATCGATGTTTGCTATAGTATTTTGGAGGTACCACCATGAAATACCATAAGCCTGTAGCTTTTATTAACAACCAAGGGATCTTACAGATCTTAAAATTAGAAAATCCAAGGTCAAGGGAACAGGTGGGCTCCAGGCCTGATGGAAGGACCAGCAAATTCTCCCGGGTCTTTTTCATGAAGTCCTGACTCTGGATATAGCCCCTTCCCACCTCCTATATTATCACTTTTGAGAGTAAGATGTCAACATACAAATCTAGCGGGCAAAAACATTCACACCATAGCAGGAACCTATGCGGAAATTCTCAAGGCACCCTTTAAACTATGGTTCCTAAATACATACAGCTTATAAAACTGTACAATTGATTCTAAAAATTTAGTTAAATAATAAAAATAAGTCAGAAGGAGTATGTGCATGTGAGTGTGTGTATATGTATGAGCATAGACACATGTGAATGAGGCATGCATGCCCAGACACAGGTATGTGGGCCTGAGATTACCTGCATATATGTACGGTGTGAGTGTGTAAGCATGCCTGTGAGCTCATACACATGCTTACCTACTCATACTTGTGAGTGTGCAATTATGAGGTCTGTATGATGAACTAAGGATAAGTGTACACTGTATGGATGTGTATGAACGTGGGTGTGTACATCATATACAGATGTAGGTGTGTGAGTGTGCATGTGTGCACTGTGTACAGATGTGTGTGCACAAGTGCACATATGTATGCTGCGTATGGATGCGGGTGTGTGAGCGCTGGGGCACACGTTGAGTGAGCGTACAAATGTATGCCTGAGTTTTGCATGTGTAGATGTTATACAGGGCATGGCCCAGCCATTCCACAACATTGCCTTGAAGGTCTTCTCTGGTACTGGAGGCCTGAGGGGAAACAAGCCCATTTTTAGAGTCTCTGTCCAGCAAGAGGATGAACCATTCTGTGGCAAAACCAGAGCCAGGCTTTGTCTCCACGCAAGGTGATGCCAGTGGCCCAGTGTCTGTGCACAGAGGTCGGCAGTGAGGTTTTAGAGACATTCTTGATTACCTCCGCTGTGACCACGGACAGCCAGCTTGAGACCAACACCTTTCTAAACATAGCATGGGGAGAAGGGCTGACATCCCGTTCGTCACCAAAGCCACTGTTTTATCCACCCAGACGGGTCCACGGGCCAACAGGATCCACTTATAGCCACCTTCAAAAGGGCCCAGAGTGGGTGCAGTGCCCAGGCCCAGGAAAGTCGTGAAACAATAGCCCGTGGCCTTCTGACCACAGAGGAACCTCCGGGGCAATGACTCTCGTAGGCCAAACGCCCCGGGTTCAGCCTATGCTCACAGTGTGGGAGCCCAACATCCCCCAAGCTCTCCATAACAGAGATGGGCACAGTTCTTCCTGCCCGAGGAGAGAGACCTGCTGTTGGGCCCAGATAAAAGGCTGAGGCAGGATAGCCATGTAGAGCCATGTTCAGCTCCACGTATTCTATGTGTTTTGGGAGCCCTGTCTCTCAGCGTCCCCTCCCACCTTCACAGACCTGCAATGACTGCTGACAGCCATTGGTCTCTGACACCAGGGAAATCGAATCCAGCGTGAGGTGGATGAACCCAGAAGAACCACCCAGCCATGGTCCCCAGGAGTGCTGGGGCGCCTGCTTCTTCCTCCTGACACCCGCCCTGCTCTTCCCAAAGGCGCAGCAGCAGCCGTGCTGCCCTCGGGCTCCTGTCAGCGCAGATTAACTGCCTCCGAGGTGGCAGAGATGAAATGTGGCTCAGGGTGGCAGCTTTGCCAAAGCAGAACTGAGAGTGACCGAGCTCGATCCTAAGAGCTGATTGGTGATTTCTCTGAGCCACTCTGAAGGTGTGTGAAGCTAAAGGCCCACCCCAGACTTTCAGATCCTAGGTACTGATAGCCTTATCTCATCAGGTGGACCCTCCACACTGTCTTCCTCAGATGAGTGACACTGGGCTGAGGGACTGTTCAGGGACTAGTCCCTCTGCCCCTCTGACTCTATGCTCTGCCTCCTGGGACAACACAAAACTCAGTTGCCTGGCGTTTGAGAATTCTACATTTGCATCCTGGCTCTATCCCAAATTTGTGTGCTCCTTTGGGAAAGTTTTGGGTTTTTGTTGTTGTTGTTGGTGGTGGTGGTGGTGGTTTTTTTTCTCAGTTTTCACATCTGTGAATGGGAATAATAGCTTCTGCTCGGGTGGGGGATTGTTAATAGGCTCTAAATGGCTGCCCCACAAAGGCTCCTTTCCCACAACAGGGGCATGTGTCAACTCCTGTCCTGTTGAGGTCTCTTTGTAACAATGATGTTGAGAGAAAGGTGCCTGTGAGTAGCAGAGTCATCTTGAGAGGCAGCCTAGATGGGCTCATGGGAACTGGGGACTGTGTGTCTGCTTATCTGCCAGGAGCTCTCCTTGCCATCAGCGACATCTGGCTCTCACCTTGGATGCATATTAAGAATGATTCTGTGTCCCTTTAAATCTAGGAGCTGTCGTTAATGTGCTAGTGCCAAGTTTGGTTCGAGGTTTACTTCGCTGCTTTGACTGCACAGCGCCCGAAGCTCGCTGGAGCGAGCATGAGGAGCCACCTGCTCTCTGTGGGATGCGTCCTCACGAGAAGCTCCCCTCCTGGAAGGAAGACACCCAGGTGGAGTCCCCGCCCCAGACACCTGCCTCCCCTTTCCAAGAGATGCAGAGAGAAGAAGGCCCTTTTTAAAGAGACAGACAAATTGGTTGAAGATCGGCGCAAGAGAAAAGATCAGATGAGTTTAGCTTAGGGAAGAGAAGGGAGCCAGGCTCTGGAGTAGGACAGACCCGGGCTCAGGTCCCACACTGCTCACAGTCTGGCGAGATAGGCAAGGACATGGCTTATAAACTCCCCAGAAAGAGAAGCGGGGCTCCCTGCTATTATATGTGTCATGCAGATGTGTGTGCGAAGGAAAATAAATGTGTTATTGATGCTGGATCCAAACCCCGAAGGTATCATACAGTATCCCAAGCACCCAGAATACATGTTTCCTGAAGCCGACTTCTTGGCACTCTCCCTAGGGACACGTTCACCACATGGGTACCACACAGCCAGCTATGGACTCTGGAGCCACACCTCCAGCCTTGTCCACACCCCTCCATACCACCACAGGCTTAGGGGTCTGATCATTAAGTGTGTGGTGTCCTTTAAGGTCCTTCCCCCGTTAAGAACTTTAAGTCTGAAGCAGAGAACATAGTTCAGTTGGTGGAATGCTTGCTTGCTGAAGAGGCAGGGGCAAGAAGAGTTGCGAGTTGGGTGTACATAATGAGACTGTCTCAAAACATAAAATAAAAAGAAAGACAAAATACAAAGGAAAAAAACACAAATAAATTGAGATTTAGCACGACAGAGAGGATTGATTGCTTTGTTTCATCAACAGTAATCATTTGCTAATGTCTATTAAAGTAAGAAGCACAGGCTATGTCCAGACTTAGAGGAAAGCTGCCTTGAGAGATTGGTTATCCATTATTGATGCCTGCCACAAGTATGGAAGGGGGGGGAGTGAGTGTGTAGAATGTTTACGATATTTGTCGCACACAAATGGCACAGCAGTAGTCCAGAGATGTGTGTATGACCTTGTGAATCCCAGAAACCAAGGCAGGACAGATGCAGCTTGGCTGGTGAGGTGCTGCTGTCGTTTCTGCCTTCCACAGCTTCCTGCTGAATTTTCGATCTGGGTTCCACGTTCCCTTGCTCCCCTACAAAGTGTCCTCACGAGTGTCCCACCTCAGAAGAAGAAGCTCGTGTGATCACAGCAGTGGAGAGCTATGTCCATCCCAATCATGACTTAGAATGAGTGTGCAGTAGGGTTGGTATCAAAAGACATACACAAGTGGGGAGAGCAAAAGACAAACAGAGGGACTATCTCTGGGCCTGAGCATGGATAGTCTGTGGGTGCAGAGGCCACTCTGTCATGAGCTCCTTGGGGCCCTGGGGAAGTCTCCTCATCCTGGCCTTTGCCATTCTGATCTTTCATCCTGTTGAAACTCATAATGGGAGCAGACGACCATGTCCAGACTTAGTGACAGGCTCCACTGTGGTCCACTCTCACTCATTTGGACTGACAGGACCTCTCATCAGGCTCTGGTCTTTTGGCTTGTCTCGCCATCAGCACCTTACCTCTCTACATAAGTTCAATGCTACTGCCTATCAGTCAAGCCAGTTCCAAAGTCATCAAGACTTAGAGGTGGGCAGAGTCCTTCCTTAGGACTGTCAAAGAAATTGTCATCAGATGTCTGCAATGAACTTGACATCTCCCTTCCCTAGTCGAAGCCACACTGCATTGGTGAGGAGGCCAGGAGCTGCCCCACCAGAGTAGAAAGAGCAGACCTCAAAACCCTGAAAGAGATAGCAGGCTGAGTGCCTGCTGAGGACAGCCTCACCCCACACCCAGGCTAGGTTTGTGACACCCGAGTTCGACAAGGGCCTGAGTGAGAGCCAGTAGTTACTTGCCAGGCCACTCCTGGGGCTGAGCTACAGTCTGCCCGTGACTGTCATGAATCCTGGTCCTTGGCCCACTTGAGCAGTTGCTCTTTCTATATCATCAGCACAAAGCAGAGATGGCTGTGTCCATCCAGACTCAATTTCAAGGCCCCAAAGGGCCTCAGCTCCAAGATTGAAGGGCTCCTAAGAGGGCTGTCTGGGTTTTAATCAGCTGCCATAGACACTTGGATCATGCCCAGTGATGGCTGACCCGGGCACTTTCTATAATTGGGATCAAATGTCCCTCTGGTCTCAGGAGAGTAGAGCCAGGGGACAAAAGAGTTCTCACATCCATCTGTCAGCTTTCTGGAAGGACAGACACCCACGCTGCCCCTGATTGCAACAGGACTGTCCCTTGTTTCCTCCCTGTGACTCCATTTCAGCTGCCAGTCCCAGTGATAGGGATTGTGGGGGGCAACTAGGAGCTGACCCCACCTCCAGCAAGGCCTGATCCTTCTGGTTCCTTAGTCTTCCCTGATCCAGTTCAGCCACTCAGTGCAGATCAGAGCCAACCACATCTGGGATTGTGTCCCAGCTCTGGTTCTCACTGGTCAGTGGCAAGTCTCCAGATTCCCCGGACCCATTTCATGTCTGTAAAACAGCTACCTTTCCATAGCTCACTGGTACATCAAGTGGCCTCATGAGGAAGAATGGCAGCCACCATCTGTTGTCTGTCTTGTGTTGATGTTCTGCAGGTGTTGCCCCTACCTTCATCCCCCTCTAATTCCCGCTTCTCTAACATCAGGGAGAAAGCCATGAGCATCCTCATGGATGCTCACCTCTATAGGACTGGGCAAAGACTGTCATTTTTCCATGGTAAAAACAGACACTAGTAAGAATGCCCAGGTTCCCATGTCTAGCCCTGTGCTGAGAACACACGGAAGGGGTTTCCCTCCTCTGCCTATGTCCCCTGCTCCGCTCCATCTCCAGCAGCACCAGCCTCCAAGTGGCCCTGCAGATGGAGGGAACTGCTCTACCTGGGCCTCTCTATGATGCTCTGAACTGAGGATTGCCTTTCATCCCACTGACAGGAAACAATCACTTCCCAGTGCTTCAGGACACTCCCTGACCTGTCTATACCGGAGTCCTGTGCCAGAATCCTCTTATAAACCATGATAAAGCATACACAACGTAAAACTGACCTTGTAATCACTTTCAAGATCAATGCAGTTGAGTCTATTACCAATGTTGTGCACCCAAACTCGAGGATTTTTAGACCTTTAGACAACTCCCCATTTCCTCTTCTACAAGTCTCTGCTAACTGCCATTTTAGTCCCTCCGTCCCCGTGAGTTTTACTATCCTGGGTTCCTCATCTAAGCGGAACAGAGCTTGTGATGGCTTTCTCTCGCTTGGCAAGCTGCCCACACATTTTGTCCATCTTTCAGTGGGTATCACAGTTTTATTACTTTTTAAGACTGAGTAGTATTCTACTACGTATCTATACCATATGCTTGCTCATTAATCCCTCAGTAGGCATTTGGGTTGCTTCTGCTTTGGACTCTTGTGACTATTTCTGCTCCAAACATGGACCTGCAATTATCTGCTTAAGATCCTGCTCTCAATTATTTAATGTGTACTCAAAAGTGGGATTACAAGACCATATGGGAAGACTATTTTTAATTTTTTTTAGAAGAATTCTTGCCAGAATGGTAAGTTGAGCTAATCACTGTAATAGCAGTCACTGGCCTCTGCAAGCATGGGGAACTTGGCATTCGTTTTTCCTACATCACTGGAGCATCCTGACTAAAAGACATTCTAAAACGGATACTGTAAGAGTGAACTGTTCTTCGTCCCAGGGGCTGGATGGGCTGAGATCTAGGAAAGGCACAAAGGACTTTCAGAGCAGAGATCTCTTTTTGATGGCGCCTTGGTGGTTCCATGTCAAACCAACAGAACAGATGCCACAGTCAAGGTAGATGCTAATCTAAGAGATAGACTTTAAGAGTTTGGAACAAGCAAGTATGGGGTAATTCTTGGTACCAAACCTGGCCCTCTTGTGAGGGATGTGGCTCACCATGGAGACTGGCCTCTGGAAAGGAAGTCATGAATATGAGATAAATCTCTCTGCAGTTTGCTGTGGACTTGACCGACCACAAAAGAAATGAAAATGAATGAATAATTTTGTTTTAAAGTAATCCCTTCTGGATCATTTCAACAGGGCAGACATGTACCCAGATATGACTTTCTAGTAAGCAAGTCTCCAAAAGTAGTCAGTGTCGGGGACTTGGAGGCCTCAGCTCATCTTCAGTGGCTCAGGTAGGCACGAGTGGCCAAAGCATTTGAAGGATGGATGGCAAAGGTTACTATTGCTTTAGACAGTGCTGATGGGTATGGTCTGTCTGTGAAGAGATTGATAGAGATTAGAACCCTCTTCCTAAGCACTAAGGTCCTAGGGAAACAGAGAGCTGGTAGGCAAATTTTAAGATCCTGACCCAGGTTCTCTCAACCTCAGGTCCATTGACATCTGAAGCCAGATGGTTCTTTGTCGGGGTGGGGGGGTGGGCATTGTGCTGCAGGAGATTTGGCAGTTTCTGAATTCCACTAGATGCCAAGAGCATCTCCCCACCCAGTATCAATCCGCTGTCTCTAGATACTGCAAACGTCTCCAGGGTAGAGGTGTAGAATCAGACCAGGTTGAAAACCACTGGAGTTGACAACACTGCCATCTACCATATGCCCCGTGGGGTGACTACTGAAGCTATTTGTCAGGAACAGCACCTACATTTTAGCTAACAGAAGGATCCTTGGTCAGGAATGAAGTGAGAAGGGTCCTGGAAGGATGGACTGGCTGAAGTTGTCTTTTTGCTGACCTTAGAAATGGTCAGAGAAGTCTGTGCAGAGTAAAGCCCACTTCCAAGCCAGTGGGGCTGATTCAACCTTGCAAGCAAAACCCACTTTCCAGAACTTCCTGAAGCTTTCCAGAGTTTCACAGCAGGTCACTGTTGCTTGATGCTAATTATGAATCTTCTCCATTGCTCACTGAAATTCATCTTAAGAAGCTGTGTTGCTTCGGATGTGATCTGAGATAAAGAGGATAGCATCTCAGGGATGCTCTAAAGAAGGATGTCCACCCCTAAGACTGAGGGTCCAGTGCAGGGTGCAGATGTGTGAATGGTCTTGGGGCTGGATTACCTGGCCCTACCTGAAGCCTGGAGGGTGGCTCTAAGAGAGAATCACCAGTCATTTATCCTGAGCTTATCCATCCCCTGACTATCAACCTACTAGCCCTCAGCACAGGTGCTAAGTGGAGACGGTAGCACTCTCAGGGACCGAACTATGCTGATTGGTCACCATCTCGCTTTTTAGCATTAAGAAATCCATATAGCTAACTATTTAGACAGACTCAGCGTGAGCCAGCCCAAGTCTGTCTAGGTCAGTCTGTCCTGGGTAGAATACTGTCTGAACTTCTTACATCCCTGGACCACTGCTAGGCACCACCATGATGGGGTTGGGCACCACATTCTCATGGTAATGGTGACTCGGGTGTTTGTCACAGAACAGATATGAAGGCCTCTAAGCGTAGCCAGCTTGGCATGGCAGAGTCTCTTTCATATCAATAAGTTGGGAATTTTTCATTGTCTATTAAACCACCATCTAGAGAGTGTGTCCCCAGGAACTCAGGAGAGGCAGCACTATCTGTAGGGGACAAAAAGGGAAGGGTAATGAAATTGTGGAGCTATGTAAGCCAGAGTAGAACTGGGGAGGGGGTGTTTGTTAAGCCATGGCGAGATGCATGGCTGTGGTACCCATGCTCTGGCCTCGAGATTCCGGCTTTAATATTAGAGAGAACTTTAAGTGGCTTGCCAAGGTCTCTTTACTTCTTCACTCCTAGAGTCTTCCCCTGTGCAAACAGGACTGATCTCTGAAGAAATGAGTTGCGTATGGGACATTCTAGAGTACTCCCTGGGACTCAGCAAGCCATTCTTGCTGCCCCGGAACTTCTGCATGTGAAGGGAAGCTCTGTGAGTCTTAGCTTAAGGTTGAGGGGAGGAGGAGACAAGACTGAGTGAGAAGATGGATCTGGGATGTGGAAGACAATGTCTGGCCATGGCGATGCTCAATAAACCGGTTGTGTCACTTCTGCGTTATTGACACCCACTCTCTGATTCCAGTGCCTCTGCCTCCTCGTCAGGCTGATTCTCTGACTCCCCAGCTTTGGAAGAGCTGGAGGCTCTCCCTAACTCGTATGCCTATCTGCTGGGATGAGCATTGTTCAGCTTGGGTGTGTGCTGAGTGACCTGAAATTGGTGTGACCTGCCCCCGCTTCTCTGCCTCTACCTATCAGGTGACAGTGTCTGTAGAAAGCAGTTAGGGATGCTGTCCTGGTGAGCTTCTCTATCTCTCCACGCTCTCTTCCGGATCCACAGGTACAGGAGCCAGTGACTCACCCCTTAGAGCAGTGGTTCTCAACCTTCCCAATGCTGCCACTCTTTAATACAACTCCTCTTGTTGTGGAGACCACCAACCATTACATTATTTTGTTGCTACTTCATAACTGTAATTTTTCTATGGTTGTGAATTGCAATGTAAACATCTAGGTTTTCTGATGATCTTAGGGGACCCCCGTGAAACAGTCATTTGGCCCTAAGGGGCACGCAACGCACAGGTTGAGGACCACTGCCTTAGAGTCATCCCAAAGCACACAAGCACACTACTAAGGCAAAAATAATACTTTCTGTTCAATATTACTAAGCTGAGGGACTCTAAGCCAAGTCTGGGGACTTGAATACGGAAAGCACCACTCCATGCCCAGGTTCCTAACCTAATGAACCACCCAGGGCGGGTGCTTCATCCCTCTGGGTTTTTGTTTCCTTAGGGAAGTATTAATAATGTCGGATCCCAAACATTATGTCAGAAGCAAAGCAAAACACAGGGTTTGGCTCTTCCACTGTAATTCAGAGCAGGATGAAGTGGCCTGGAATTCAAGGGACCTGGGTCCTTGCCTGGCTGCGTGACCTCAGACAAGCCACCCCACCTGCTATGGACTTGTATTGCGTGTCTGTAAAATAGGCATTACACACCCCAGTCAGTTGTTTGTGTTCCTGGCTATTTATATTCTGCCTGCTTCCAAAAAGGACTCGAGTCAGCTTGTAATCAGATGCTATGAAAATAGACATGGAAAATCAAAGACCACAGGGAAGGAGGAGGAAGACGCAGAAACACTGGCCGCACAGCCCAATATAGCTGCTGTGGCTAATCTCACCCTCTTTGCTTTGGACCCAGGAAGCACAGGGCCAAACTTGTTATTCCAGAGTTACACAATCCGGGCAATTACCTGTTCGAGGAAAATCTACTCTTATGAGTCCTTTCAAAGAGACATACCTTTTCCCAGAATAAACTCTGAAAATAATCCACAGAGATCCAAAACCTCTGAAAAAAATGTTCCATAAATATTAGGGTTTTTGCACAGATTCACTCAATAATTCTTTGCTGAACAAGATGCAAGGCATTCAGAGAGGTGGGCAGAAAAAAATGAACTGAGGCAGTGCAGGGTCTACCCACGTGGAATGTATTCCAATAGAAGAAAACAGGCACTGTGTAATAACAGCAAGGGAAGAGATAGGAAGAGATGGGATGCTATGTGTTGTGGATGGGGCCATGCTACCCTGGAGGGCCACAGAAACATCTCTGTGAGAGCCAGGGCTGAATGGCAAGAGAAAGGGATCCCAACCATCATTGAGAAAAGATAGAATTGTATGCAAAGGGGACACGTGCAAACAGCAGAGGCAGGGGGATGGCACCTTGGGGAAGATCGAAAGAAGGATGGGAAAGCATTAGGAATAAAGACAAACATGACTCATGAGAAGAGAGCTGGGCAGAAGCCAAGTAAGTCATGGAGGTCAGAGGTTCCCCCAGCCCCAGCCCCAGGCTACACACTCAAGTCATCTGGAGAACCTTTAAAAAGACACCACACTCCAGCCCTGTCTCTGGAGATTCGAACAGAGCTAGTGAGGGAGTGAGTCCCAGGTCCTAACATGTATCCAAAGAGACCCAGGTGACTCTCCAGAGCAGGGCAGACCTGGGGACAGTGCAAGCAGGGGTTTCCAGCTGGTTGGGATCTGAGCATAGCTCCAGTCTCCCCACTGCTGGGAGTGAGCAGACCAAGCAGGGAGAGTGTGGAGAAGGAGCTGAGTCACCTGACAGCAAACAGAAGCTCAGGGCTCCGTCTTTCTAGACAACCAAATCAAAGGGTTGGCAGCAGGCTGGTGGGTCACAGGACCTCTTGGGCTATGCCATGGCCTTGGAATGATCTGGTCAGCACACATCTCAAAATTCCTTGGAGTATTTGGACTCTCTCTCTTTGTGCGACAGATATGCCAGGAAACACCTCACAAGAGAAAAAAGGGGGCCCTGTGTCCCAGTTCCTGTCTAGAATCAGAATGCCACTGTTGGTCCTAATTGACTCTAGGCATCTAATGGGAACTTAGAAACCAAGAAAATTACTTTGAGGCATAAGGACCACTGAGGCTCAGAGCCCATCACAAGAGGGCAGGTGACAGGGTGATGCTGGCTGATTGTGAGAGGACAGGGACAGAGTATGGAGGAAGGGGTCTTTGCTAGATGACTAAGATAAGCAGGGTAGTCAGAAGTCCCTTGCCAGTACAACTTATAGGGGAGGGGGTACCAGGACTGCAGACAGATATCTGGATTTCCTGTTGTGTGGGGAGGCATAGTAGAATCATACGTCTTTGCCCACTTGAACCAGTCCTGACCATGAAAGTAGCATGAGATTATTCTTGCCATGACTTACGTGCCCTCCTCACGACCTGTGTGGGACAGGACTTCCATAATCAGACCCCCCAGGAGGTCTCAGCCTTAGTGCCCCCGCCTTGCAAGCTGTTTGTGTGAGAAATCCTCTCGGCCAGCAGAAGCCTCCACATTCGGAGCTGGGACTTGTTCATTACCATAGCCAACTACTACATACCCTGACTACAACAGACTCCTCACTGCCCAGGCCGGAGTCCCACCCACGCCTTCCGCTTGCTGTGAGTCCATCCGAGGTATTTCGAGCTTCATTTGCTGAGGCAGGACCCTCCTTGAGCAGCTGATTTCTGGGCCTTCGAGGTTCTGGAATGAAACAGGCCCACAGTCAGAGGGAGCATGGCCCTTAACCTGCAGACCGGCCAGCCCAGGCTGCGGAGCCCCCGCTCGGGCTCGGGCTCATTAGATGAAAGTACTATCACCTGTCAGACAAACTGCTAGAACTGTGATAAATTAATGATCAAATGGTACAGTCGGCGCAGCTACTGTACCGCTTCGGCGAGTTACAAGCCGGCCGGGTGCTTAAAAAATGCAGCCGGCATTAAAAAAAAATCAGGCGTTAAAGGAAAATGTCACCCAGCTTTTCAAACAGGATCTGTTTTAAAATGACCACAGAAGGCTTAGTTTCGGGGTCTTTATTTGATTCCTGTTCTTTGTATTTCGTGTTATTGCTTACAGGGAAGGGAGGAGCGAGTCGGAGAGGGGGCAGAGGGAAGGCCGGGATGGCTGTCTTCACAACCTTGGTCCATGCCTAATGTCCTACGTGGAATTCAGCCCGTCTTGATGAGTATGGACAAGGGCTTCCCAGGCCTGGCAGGAATGAGCAGTGATTGACAGACAGGCGAGGGTTTTCTTTCTCCACTCACTGCAAGAATCTGCCTGCCGAGTAGCAACAATCCCTGTTTGGCTATTAAGAGCACGGCTCCTCAAACTGTCACTGTAGTTGGCATTCCAGAGTGTCCACTGCGTATTCTTCACATGCGCACATCATGTGACCACTACAGGGCTGTGGATGACGATAAATAGGAAAATAATAAGTCCGGTATAATGGCACGTCCTGCATTTGAGTGGCTAGGCAAAAGAGGGATCAGAGAAGTCACGCCACTTGGCCACAGTCACACAGTTAAGAGGTAAAGGGAGAGGTTGCACGGTTGTTTCTGCCTCCTGGGACCCTGGACTCTCATCCCTGAAACCCCGTGGAGACACCTTCCAAAGCGGAACTGGACAGAGGCTACTTTTGACTTCAAAGTCCAGGAGCAAACCTGGACTCCTAATCAGGATAGGTACGTGTTACATAAATGTATAGACTCCCTCCGTGAAGGGAGCTGCCCCTCCTTGCCCCTTTCCACCTACAGTTTTATGAGCTTAATTTATTCTTTTTAATATAAAATCTCATTACCTGAGCATGATAGTTTCACTTCCACGTTATCTTTGATATAAGAACAGAGGGAAACCTAAATCAAACCTTTAAATCAAGTCTATAATCAGCCCACACTCCTACTTACTTTTCAGATTTCTAAACAAAATTAAGAGGCAATACCTGGAGGCAAGGGGGGACGGGGTATGGCAGGCAGGGGTCATTGGAGCCCCCAGCAGTCACCAGGCACATCCCTGCTCAGAGAAGGAGGAAGGCTGCCTGCTACTAGGCTCCTGCCTTCCCCACCAACCCAGATCTAGGTTTGGAGGCAGAACGAAATGAAGTTCGCCCCCAAACCCATGTATGCCTGACATTGATCTCAGAAAGCCATTTGCCTTGCCTTGATCTATTTTTCAAGACATTTCCTATCCAGTGTTAATTTTCATAAAGGGGGAAATTGATGATCAGTTTAAAGAAACACAGTTAAGGGTTTTTATTCCCCAGGAGCCTAAGGTGGGCAAACCCAGGACTTAGAAGCGGAGGGTGGTAAGTCTGAGAACCATGGCACTAGCCTCAGAGACTTCTGCTATCAAGAAGCCATTCCTGATGGAACTGAATTCTGGGCATTGAGAGGGTGGATTGGGGAAGAGAGGAAGCCTGACCACCTGTACAGAGGCTAGAGATGGATTCCTCCAAAACCATCTGAGCCAATATCTTTATGCCATAGGAAGTGGGGTCCAGGTCCCCAAACACAGACTTCTTGTCTGAAGCTGTAGGGCCTGCCTGTGTGGTCAGAGGAGTGAAATGTGGCACCGAGAAGAAAACGTGGGCAATAGGCACACAGTGGGGTGATGTGTGCCTTACCCCTGTGGTGACTGTAAGCTCAAGCAAGCCACATCCATGCTCAGGGCCTGCCTTTGTTCCCCTGTCTGTGAAGGCTTACAGTACTTTGTGGACAGAATTAAAACAAACCGTCAAGTGGTGGCTTGTGGCCACTCACAAGTAGGTGACAAGGGTGTTACAACAATCACCAAGACCTGGGCACCTTGTTTTCTTTCTTCAGCACATCGCTCACATCAGGGCCTAGCTATGAGCTCTCTTTTTCCAGGAGGCTCTCCAGGATTGCTGTTCAGGTTTCAGAAACTGCTATGTCAGCACTCCACTAGCCTCAGGTGATGAGTGTCACAGAAGAAGGAGGAGGAAGAGGAGGAGGAGGAAGGAGGAAGGAGGAGGAAGGAGGAAGGAGGAGGAGAAGGAGAAGAAGAAGGAGGAGGAGGAAGAGGAGGAGGAAAAGGAGGAGGAGGAGGAAAAGGAGGAGGAGGAGGAGGAGGAAGAGGAGGAGGAAAAGAAGAAAAGCAGAGCCACCTAAGGCCTCTGAGGCCTTGGTTTATTTTTTCTGTAAAATGGGTGGATTTTTTTAATCCCCTCTTCACACTTCTTCAGATTAAGTGGATCCCTTCAAGTAACAAGCTTGCAGAAGAGTCTGCAAGGTTCAGGAGGTGTCAGCTAATAGCAGCATCAATTCTCTTGTGAGAGCCTCTCGGAGCGCCTGGGATGCCCTTAGCAGTGCATGCCTCATGCACACTTACCCTACTTGGGGAATGTGATGCTGACATGTACTATATTCATACAAATGTACTCATTGGAAGAGAGAGAGAGAGAGAGAGAGAGAGAGAGAGAGAGAGAGAGAGAGGGAGGAAGGGAAGAGAAGAGAAGAGAAGAGAAGAGAAGAGAAGAGAAGAGAAGAGAAGAGAAGAGAAGAGAAGAGAAGAGAAGAGAAGAGAAGAGAGATGCTGGCAACTCGAGAAAAATTACTAAGCCATGGTGTGCGTGGAGAAGATCATAAGAAGTGGCCATGACACCTCAGGGTTAACCAGCCACAACCCAACTCAGAGACCTTGGTTCTATCACTATGATGACACAACCTCTCGACCTTCCCCTCACTAGGCCTCAGTTTCCACTTCTGTACCTGGGAGTTGGATGCAGTAATTCTCATGGCTCTAAGGGCCTACTATGTGACAAACCTGATCTCTTAAGAGACAGCAGCAAATGACAGCAAATTCCTATCCTGTCTGTGAATTCTCCTCCCAGCAAGAGGGGCTGAGCAGGAAATATTGGCAGGATGAGGAGTTCCCTGCCTGTACAGGATTCTGCAGCCCCAGGCCCCGCTGCTGAAGCCATGGTAGTCACCTGCCATAAGTGTCTTCTCTCGAGAGACCTTTAGACTGTGTCAGGCGTGCCAGTCCAGGAGCAATTTAAAAGTGGTTTTCCTGAGCCTTCTTCTCCAGGGTCTGTCTCCAAGGGGACAAAGGTGCCGCAAGAGATTTCCTCACCTGCATCATTTTTTTTCCCCAATGTATCCAAATAAGAACAAAATCTTTCACACAGGAGAAGAGTGATATGAAAGACCAGTTCTCAGTCACAGGAAACAGAGGTGAAATATTTCCTGTCCCTCCCAACGGTGCACAGGGACAGTTTCTCCCTGTCTCCAGAAGCTTTGAAAGAAGTGGTCCCCAGGTCCTTAGTCACCTGCCATTTCCCTAAAAGTGCCTTAGGGCCCCTGTTTCCAGCCCCCCCAAAAAGCCTATCCGATGCAGGAGGCTCTGGAGAAGGAAGGGTTCAGTTCCCAACCTCACCCTCAGGGAAGAGAGCACAGGCTGAATTGGTCTGCAGAGGCGGAGCCAGTCCCCGGGAAGAGGAAGAAGTAACGGGCATGAGGTGGGGGGGCGGGGCACTTCGGGATCTCGGGTTATGGTTTGAATCTGAAACATCCCCTGCAGATTCTTGTCTTGAAAATTGCTATTAGGGAGGTCATGGTACCTTTAGGAGGTGGCCCCTTGCTATTGGAAGTGGACCACTAGGTGCAGCTTTGGTGGTTTGGTTATAACCACGCTGCTCTGCCTCCGTTCCCCACGCCGACTGCCACGATCTGAGGGGCTCTGCCATGTTGTCCCCTCCATGAGGATCTGAATTCCCTCCAATTCGTGAGCCCACATGACTCACTATGGCCACGACTGCAATCACAGCAGCATAAAAGTAGCTAACATCAACTAACGTGCTGAGGGGAAAAGTCCTTTGAATGATAGCATCAGGGCTAACATTCCAAATATTTATTGATACTTCCCACAGTCCTCAGCAGGCTTTATGGAGTACATTCCAAAAGGTCCCTGCTAGGGCAGAGTTTCTCAGTTACCACCTAAATAGCAGGAAATCTGGAGCTCCTAAGGAGGCCTGGGAGCTTAGGGTTGGAGGGTATTAGGAGGCTGTAGACAGGTACTTGCTGACCACTGGTTAGATATATTTTATTATTTTAACCAATAATGGGGCCTGGGTTAGAACGTGGGAAGGGGGAGAAGGCATGGTTGTAGAGTTCACAGTTCCTCAGGGGACTTGTGTGAATGTAGAAAGTCCAGTCTCGGATGGATGTGGTGACACACATTGTCTCAGCACTCTGGAGACTGAAGCAGAAGGATATCACTTTCAGGCTAGCTTGGGCTAGAGACTGAAATCCTTTCTAGAAAAAAATGGTATGGGAGGGGAGATTGGAAGGGAGGGGAAATAGCGAACAGGAACTAAGAGGGTGGAAAGGAAGAGGAGGGTTGGTGAAAGAAGTTTCTTGCTTGGTTATGAAGGCCCAGCCTAACTCAGAAGCAGAAAGGGCCATTTCTCTGCATTTGTATGAGGTTCTCCCAAGACCCTGGTTGTATAGGGGGCTGCAATCTACAGACGTTTTGCTAGCAAATGGGACGCTTCCTTTCAAAATCTCTTTCTCGTCAACGTTTGGGGATGGGGAAATCTCACACACAGTAGTCCCTACGCTGTGCCTTGGGTACTATGAGAGTTGTCCAGCCCTCCTTGTTTACCCTGTGGTCCCCAAGGTCCTCTGTCACTGTGTCCTACTGGCTCCTGAGCAAGCAGAAAGAGAGGGACTGAAGTCAGAAGTCCTTCCTAAGCTCAGTGACCCTTCTGGAATGGCACTTTACACACAGGTAACTTCTTGTTGGTGGTGCTTGTGAAGATGAAATGAGGCCTCATGAATCACTGAGAAGGAAGTGCAGGCTGTCATAATCGGGCTGCTTTGAAAGCCTGCATTCAGGGCTGTCTGTTGAAGATGGGCTGGTGGCACGGGCCCATAATCCCTGCTACTGAGGAGGCTGAGGCAGGAGGATGGAAAACTCAAGGCCAACCCTGGGCTACCTACAGCGTGAGCTCAAAGCAGGCCTGGAAAGCTTAGTGAGGCTCTGTGTCAAAATGAAAGCTGTAGAGGGGAACAAGAGTGGAGCTGTCAAGGCGGGGCTCTTGTCTCACTGCTGGGTCCTGGGTTCGACCCCCAGCACATATAAAAACCAAACGAAACCTGTCAGGTTACAGAACTTTACATGAATCTCTCAACCTTCCCATGCTTCATTTTGCTCCTCTGAAAAATCTGTCTCATCAAAGGCCCACCTTACAGGTCATCAAAAGGGCACCCGGTCACGTGAAGACCTTAGCCTAGGGCACATGGTATGTTCTCTTTTGGGCGAGAGCTGAGCCTGTACTCTATACAATAACTCGAAATGTTTCGGTAGTCAGAAGGGCCCTGGTTGACAGCCGCGTGGCTTAGTTGTGCTCATAACCACTCCCTTGTCTTGAGAGCTGTGCTGTGAGAAGACCCCTCACATACAACTGGAGAAATCCCTCTCCTGCCCAGAAGCAATCTGAGACCCTAATGACCATCCTGGGATGAGATTTAAATGAGCAAGTAAAGAACACTGGGCAGCCAGTCTTGGATCATGCTGGACCCAAACCCAATCACACGCTTACTCTTCTCCATCCCTTGGTGCATTCTGCCCCCACCCCCAGTCTTTGAAGTCCAGCCAGCGGCCACTGGGTCTCCATTTATTCATTCATCGCTCACTGCAGAACCTGCCAGTCCAGCAGCAGAAGCCATTATCATTTTTGCCCTGGGAAAGAAAAGCAAAGATCTGAAACAGCTCTAGGAGAACCAACCAGGGAATCTTTAAAATACCAAAGGTACGGGGAAAACAGGGTTGGTATATCCGTTCATTTGCCTCCTTCCTAGCAGCAACAGGAAGCTTTCCGAGTGCTTTGGGCAGTGGAGCCATGAAATGGGCAGCAAGGGCTGTCGGCAGGAGGAGGGACTGAGCAGCCCTCAGTTCACACACACACACACACACACACACACTCACACACACGCACACGCACACGCACACGCACACGCACATGCACACGTACATGCATGCACATACACAAAAAAAACCACTAGTCAGGGTTCACAAACCTTAATGATGCCCTGGGAATCTTGAGGGCTGGACTGGTCCGAAGTGGCTACAGTTCCAGCTCCTCCTAAGTGATGCTGGAGCTGGACTTAGGGATCACACTGAGTTTTCATAAGGACCACAGGACTTACCTAGGGCTAAGTCCTGTGGATGGTGTCTCTGTTGTGGAGACTCGTGTCCTGGTGGAGGAACCACCATGCAGCAGGTGTCACGTGGCTCTCAGAATCAAGTCCCAGCTCTCCCCAAGACTCAGGCAGCCTCAGGGCCTATCCTGATCTCGTCCTGGGATCTCCATCCCCAGACTTAAACTTTACAGGCCAGAAACAGTCCCCTGCAAAGCAGACTGTGTCCAAGTATCTTCCAGCTTCCAGGCTTTACTGTCCCCTGTGTTTGGGCTTACAATATGTGCATGTGACAGTCACTGTATTGAGATCCCAATGTGAGGAATTCTTTCTCCCAGGAGCCTTCATCGGTACAAGCCTTTGAAATGTGAATTTGACTGGGCTGTGGAGCATCTATACTTCCGGTTAAACACCACTCTGGAAGAAGCTTAAATGTTGAATATTTATACTGAGACAAAGCAGATTGTTCTCCTTGACGTAGATAGGCCTCATGGAATCAGTGCAAGTCTTGAATGGAACAGAAAGACTACCACCAGGCTTGTGAATAAGAGGCCTCTCCTCCTGTCTGAGTGCTCTCAGTCTGGGACACTGGGCTTTTCCTCTTGAATCTGAACTGAGCTAAAACATTAGCTCTCATGCATTACAGCGTCAGAACTCAGCCTGGACCCAAACCTCTGGCTCTCTCTGGTCTCTGGGCCTAACCAATTCCTTTTAATATACTTTTTCTGTATATACAGTGTACGGGTTCTGTTTCTCTTGGTACCTTAATCCACTAGTCCACTCTGAAAGTTCTCCCATTTCTGTTGTTCTTATACGTGTATCTTACACCAAAGATGCATTCTGATAGCAATCAAGAGACCTTATTTCTGTTCCAGTGACACACTGTCCAATACTGTAGCCACTAGGCCACATGCAGCTATTGAGAACTTAAAACCCAGCAAACAGAAATTGGCACATGCAGTACGTAGAAAAATAAAATATGTGTCATATTTCATGGCTCAAGAAGAAGACAGAATGTAAAGAAAAAGCGTTAGAAAAGTGTTGTATTGCACATGTTAGGAAGGATGTGTGTGGAGAAAGAGGAACACTCCTCCATTGCTGGTGGGATTGCAAACCGGTACAATCACTCTGGAAAATCAATCTGGATGTTCCTCTGAAAATTGGAAATAGATCTACCTGAAGACTCAGCTATACCACTCTTGGATAAATACCCAAAAGATGCCCCACTATGCCACAGGGGCATATGTTCACTATGTTCATAACAGCCTTATTTGCAATAGCTAGAAGCTAGAAACAACCCAGATGTCCCACAAACAAAGAATGGGTACAGAAAATGTGGTTAATTTAAATAATGGAATATTCAGCTATTAAGAACAAGGACACCATGAGTTTTGCAGACAAATGGATGGAGGTAGAAAATAGCATCCTGAGTGAAGTAACTCAGACCCAAAAGGACGTGCATAGTATGTACTCACTATTAAGTGGATATTAGCCAAAAAAGTACAGAATTCCTAGGATACAATCCAAAGAACTCAAGAAGGTTAACAAACAGAAGGGCCCAAGTGAGGATGCTTCAATCCCACTTGGGAGGGGGAAGAAAATAAATCACAGGAGACGCCTGAAATATTGAGTGAGATGCAGCCTCTCGGGCACTTGTGCCTGGGTAAGGAGGTAGAAAAGATCCTGCTTGAGGCTGTTTGCTTGGTTGGCCTTTCTAAAGAACTATCTGTTCGCTCCTGGACAGCGAGCTCTCAGAAGACCGACAACTCTATGTCCCCTGTCCTTGGACTCACACCATCTAGTTCTGGGCCAGCATGGAGCCATGAGGGGAGCACAGTCCTCGTTCTTACTCTGTCAACCGCTGAGGGGCCTGGTCCAAACAGCTGGGTGAGGATGTAGGTGCCACAAGACACCTCCATCCCACCTCCAGCCTGTATGCACCTCGCTGGTTTTCCCCAGTGCGATCTTAGGGCTCTGAACCTTGGGGAGGCCGGAGGTGATCTACACTGGGAGGTGGTTTCCGCTCCCACCACTCACAGAGGCGTCTGAGTCAGCGAGAGGCCCAGAGCCGCATCCAGATGGGACGGAAACGTATTTTTATCTCCTATTGATCTCTCTCACCCAGAAGCCATCATTATCCTGGCAAAAAAAAGCAGCTGCTGGTGGCAAGAGTCTCCTGGCCCCTCTGGCCCATGGGTGCCCAGAAAATTGCTCTAAGCCACCAGTCAAAGAAGACCAAAATAGCTTCCCAAGCTAGCCGTTCGAGGGCCGGCCGTGCTGCGACCTCGGCGAAGGGCTAACTTTGACTCCTGCTAACATTGTTATCCATGGTTTTTCTCGGCATCTTTGAAACCAAGATGAAGTCAACCTCTAATTGGTCTGTCTGTAGTTCTCAGTTCCGTCTGGCCACTGTGCAGTGAGTGGTGAGAGGCCTTTGGTAGAGTTGGGCCTAAGGAACCCTGGATCCCCAGGGCGATGTGGCTGCAGAGAGCTCCAGCCTCATGTATAGGAGGGATCTCCTACACCGAGGAAAACTTGGGCCATGCTGGGTTTGATCTTCTGTCTCAACCCAAGTTAATGGCCTCAGCCAAGATCCCACCCTGTCCCTAATACTGAAGACACGAACTCCTGCACTCAGCCCAGCTTGGTACCACACACATAATTCCGGCACTCAGAGAGCTGGAAAGAGAATTTCCAGTCAGAGGGCAGCATGGGCGAATGCCAAGGCTCTGTCACAGAACCAACAAATGGAATACAATACAACAAATCCTCACTGTCTTGAGCGGACAGAGTGCAGGTCACCTCCTCTACAGCAGGCATTGTTGTGGAGGGCCACTGGAGAAATCCAAAATCCACAACGGAGGGTCGTGGGCTCTGTGACGGGGCAGGTCGAACGCTTTTGCCTTGTGCCGGTCAGTGGTTAAAAGCCAGCTTTCTGGGATAGGGGAGGAAAAAGTTTATTTATAGTGCTTGCTGATTCCTATGGTGTGAGTATTGCCACAGAGAGCTGATTTTTCAAGACACTATAAGGGCAGACTATGGACTTGGGGAAACACAGAACTTACCGTGCAGCTCCAACAGGCTGTTACCCGGACTTCTAAGTAACACCACCACATTGCTACCATGATGCTCTGTGACTTTGAACCAGTTACTCAACTTCTCTGTGCAGCGAGTTCTCAAGTATAAAACAGGGACAGGAAACAGTATCGACCTCCTAAGATGATGGCATGATTAAATAAATGTGTGGGAAGCAGCTTCGAAATCTGCCTAGTGAATTTCAAGCACCCAGTAAATGGAGGCGAAGCTAATGTCACAACAGTCATTGTTACTATTAAATTCAGAACTGAGTGTTAGAATCGCATTGGTGTGTATATAGTGTACATGTACACACATACATGTTCTCATCCACAAAAACAGGTCCAGTACCAAGGACCAACAAGCCCTTGGTGGAGCAAGACTGAAGGCTTCCTGGAGGAGGGAGTACACATTGGGATCTGAGTCAGGTGCCTGGGAGAGTGAGATAAAGGGGGTCTGAAGCAAGAGGACTGGGAGTACAAGGGTTTAAGACACAACTCTGGTATTGTTTAGAAGACCCACAAGGAGAGGGAAATGATACGCAGAGCGTTGGGGGTCCAGAAGTGGGCTTCAGAGATGATCAAGCCCACAGGAGGGCAGTGCCTCAGCACACAGCAATCCTGTACATGGTAGCAAAAGGCCACTGGTGCAGAGAGAGAGCTTCAGGGATTCTGTCTGAGACAGGCTGAGGCTCCCAGCAATCCCAGACAACACATTTAGCACAGGGAAGTCATGAACTGCCCCCTAAGATCTTCGGGGTCCCTCTGGCTAGTGTCTCCCGGGCAAGTGACATCCCAAAGAACTGGTCCCAGGTCCTGGGCAGGTACTGTGCCCCCCACCACCACTGGAGGGGGGTTAGGGTTTCCAACTACACCCCCAACCTGCCTGTTACTCCGGCCCAGCCCTGACTAGGGTAATTGCGAGGTAATTATTGAGTGTGCACAAAGGCCTGACTTGTTTTCTTATGAGGGTGGGGGCCTGGGAGCTTTGTTTGGGCCAGGAATTGTCTTGGAGCCTCTGTTTAGCCAGCACTGTCTCCTCTTTGTTAGCATTCCTTGCTAACCGTGGCTCCTCCGGGGCTGGAGGAGAGGGAGAAGAGGCGGTACCCAGGCCTTCCAGCCTCTGGCCCCCACTGTATCTGCAGACCCCTGGGAACTTTGGTCACACTTCCTTTCCCCAAGATCTGCTGGGACAGGAACAAGGCAGGCCCTGCCAAGGCCCAGGAGTAACCCTGTTCACCTGGCAGGTGCAAGACCCCATCTCAGGCTATGGCCTTAAATACCAGCCTTTCCCTTTACCCACTGCGCTGAAAACAGTCATTAGGTGTCACTTTCCATAGCAGCCGTCCCTCTCTTCAGGAGCAGTAGGGATAATTACACGCCCAGGCCCCTCCCTACCATGCACAACCCCCAGGACAGATGCTACCTGCGTCCTTTCTACACTTGGAGCCCATTCCCACCCAGCACTTAAACCGCCGACAAATGAATGTTTTCGCCTGTCCTCGGTTCACATAAATAGCCACAAATTCCTATAATTAACTACAGTAAGCTAGGCTGGGATTAAAACAAAGACGGGCTTGTTTACTGGGATGTTCTGAAACAAGCAATTTTCGGCATTACAGTGTCAACTGCTGTCTTTGTCTTTGTTAAGCAAGGCAGCAGGAAAGAGGGGGCATGCATGAATGATGAGGGGCCCCCACAGGAGTTGAGGATGACTGGGGGGATCGCTCCTGAGGCTCAACCAAAATCCCTTTGTCCCCACGCCTGTCTAAGACTCCAAGACCCATTAGCAAAGGACAGGGGTAGCAGGCATAGCCAAGACAGCAACGGGTTTGGGAGCCGGTGGAGGGCAAGAGTCCCCTTATATTCACTTAGCAAAATGCCCGTAATGCCCACAGTTTCAGTCTGGAGACTGACAGGCCCAGGCCTCTTCTCTCTAGATTGGGAAACTGAGCCTAGGGAGGCTGTCACAGCTGACCTGTTCAAGGTCACTTCCGGCTGATGATCAGGCAGAACTTGAACCCAGGAGCCAAGGTATATAACTCCAGGAGTCAGGGTCCCAGAGCTTCCAGGCCAGTCCTATTTCTCAGCTGTTTCTTTTTGTAGCAGTGAGCTAAGGGTGGTTTTACATTTTTAAATTACTAAAAAATAGATAGATAGATAGATAGATAGATAGATAGATAGATAGATAGATAGATAGATAGATAGATAAAAAGCAAAAGAATAGTACTCTTCCAGAGGTTAAAAAAAAAACAACAAAAAAAAAACACATGAAATTTGTATCCACAAAGCCAAGTTTATTACAACACAGTCTCTTATACTGTCTATGGTTATTTCCATGTTACAGTCCAGAACAGAACGCAAAAGACAGACCAAGCGGTCTGTTAGACTTGACATGTTTACTAATGGTCTGGGCTGTAGCTTAGGGGAAGAGAGCTTATCTAGCATACACAAGGCCCTAGGTTCAATCCCGAGCATTGCGCGCGCATGTGTGTATGTGTGTGTGTGTGTATGTGTGTGTGTGTATGTGTGTGTGTGTAT